>VZRZ01002769.1:1024586-1084559 GCA_013398175.1 Climacteris rufus | reverse complement strand
AAAAAAAAAGAGAGAGAGAGGAGGGGAAAAAGGGTTTCTGATTCAGCTTCATAAACAAAGTACAAACTGCATTCAAGTGCCATCATGGCAACAGCTCGGGAATATTGTCCATTTCTCATATCACAAGCATGACAGATTCCATTGTGTCTTTAGTTTATTTATAATAGGAAATACTTGTGTTGTGCCTGGCCTTTTCTGTTTGTATCTATTAGATTGTAGAAGGAATACACTAAAATACTGATCACCGCTATCATTTAACTCTTTTACTTTTATCCTCTGTTTGCTATCTCCTGTATATTTAATGCTTACACCTTACTGCTAAGAGAGTTTCAAATAAGTATAAATAAATGAGAATCTGTTCAATTTTGATTTATATCAGATAAATCCTTTTTAATTCTGTCTTTTCTCCCCATCTCCACCCTTATTTGGACACCAAATCCCTGTAATACCATTTCTTGGGCATGGAAAGTTTGAAAGCTTTCTGTAAATTAGATACAGATAGATAAGCACCAACATCTTCATTTCCATCCACAGAACCAGAACACAGGTGATGTCAGGGGATTCTAAACATATCAACAAGGAAGTGTCTATGCAGAACAACAGATTATTTCAGAAGCCCCCCAAACTCCAGATCCTTTCATAATATCCTTTATAAGTAGTTTTGTCCCGCGATTCCTGCTGTGGGCTATTATCACATGCAAGAGGAAAGAAAGCTCAACTAGTTTCTTTTAAGGTTTTGATAAAGCTCAGCACTGCAATGAACTGAAGCTTTAAGGTCTTGTGTGGCAAGGTGTCAGGCACCCTTATCTGCCACTGATGCTGAGAAAGAGGCTGGCAATAATCTCCTGGGAAGGACAAAGGACAGAGCTGAAGGCTGAGGCAAGTGCTCTTCATTCCATATGAATACCTGGCACATGGACCATTGGCCATTTAAGTCAAATGAGCATCCTAAGAGCCCAGCATTAAAGGGCACTTTACAGAAGGTGCCCAGCACCCATGGAATGAACCCAGATACCCTCAAAAAGGCAGAGCATGTGGAGAAAGATGGCGAAGAGCAATTGAGAGATTCAGACAGGCCTGCTTAGGATGTGCCTTTTTATTTTCCTGCAGCTCTCACACATGGCACCTCTCCAGTTTCACAGGGAACTTCCACTGTGGTACTGCAAGGTGGAAGGCGCCCTTCTGGGTTGATGGGGTAAGATAGGCAAACACTTCAACACTTACTCTGTGCCAAGGAGCACTGTGTCTTCCACACAATTAAGCTGACACAAACCATAAGTAAATAACTATTTGCAATGGGTGTTTATGGCATGTTTGCCTCTCTTTTGTGCTAATATATATTATGTATAGCTTCTTAAAAGTCAGAGGAATCACTCAATGATCAAACCTCTAGGGCAAAGAGCTGGGTCTTTCCATGACACAAAGCTATGTGAAATAAAACAGGATGTATCAAATTACAAGATCTGTATCTTAAGTGGAGGGCACCACCTAACAATTCCTCTGTAGGTAAGAGATATTTAGCACAGAAAGCTGTTTTTGAAAACTGTTAAACAATTCCAATTTCATCATTTCATACCACAGTTTGATGGTCAGTTAGACTTTCAGGTGTCTTAAAGTCTGATTAACCTCTTTAAATTTTTCTTAATAGTTGACATTTATGTCTTCCCATCTTTTGTTGTTGAACGGTTTCTGTTAATTACTTATATAGAGATACTAAATGACTTTAATATTAACAGGGTTGATTTGCAGATATATATGGAGTTTATAATCAAAATCTGAACCCTGAGTGTTCTTACAGATACCACCGTCCCATTTTCTCTCAAATTAGCAATGTCTTGCAAGTTTTGAGAGGCTGTAATTACAACCTCAACAGAGCAGAAAAGCCCCAACCTCATTCTGCTCAAAAATGAGTCTTCCCTTGTCTTTAACACTAGAGATTTCTTTTTCCTTCCATCCGACTATTGTGACTGTGATCCAAGTTATGCCTTTTTTTGGACACAGTGATGCCATGGGTTTTTTGTGCAGATGTCGATATGGCAGAATTTGACCATCTTGACTTTAATCTGCCCTGATTTGTCACACAGTTCTGCCAATTGAGTTCCTTAGATGGTATGGAAAATTGGTGCTGTTTTTCTCCAGAATGGCTGTTCACACACTAGCACAGCACACAGACAGTCAAGTGTGTAGTAAACGAAAAGCACAACAGCTCAGTGGGTTTGCCACAACCAGCAGGGCTATTGCCTAAGTTAAAAGGGTGGCTAAGCTATTTCAGGGAAATCAGACAGTATGGCAAAATCAGGTACCTCGATGTCTTACTCTGCTATGCTACCTGAGCATCTCAGACTGCTTAGTGTTACAACAAACGTGAAATAAGGCAGTATTAACCTTCACTGCCTAGGAAGTGTCACAGAAAGAGATAAGGGAAGGTTTAAAGGTAGCCAAGATGTTAAAACATGCAGAGAATTAAGTAGGAGCTCTGAGTTTATAAGCCTTCTTTCCTGACTTTTCCCCTTTCCTCTTCTCCAGACTCAACTGATCTGATTAGACTGGGATGTAAATCTCCCAGGGGACACCTGCTTTATATCTTTTGCTATTTAAATATTTTTCAGTCAGTTTTTAAGTGATATTAGCAAGCAGTAGCCCTTATGTCCAAAGAAGCCCCTCAGTCACTATCTGATGTTACAGTTGATAGGGCTGAGCAAAAGCTCTATGAGGGCAGAGGCATTTCTACATATACCAGCAAGGCTAAAATCCATTCAATATTCTCTTTGATGAGCAGTTCAGTCCAAAACCTTGGCAAGCTTCCATTTATTTGAAAAGAAAGGAGAAAAGTGTGGAAAGCCTTTACCATGCAGGAATCCAAAAGGACTGACACTGTCATGATGAACACTGAGGAACAAAGTCAAAGGGGTTATTCCAGTGCACAGGAGATCCTTGGGGACAGCTGTCATTCCACCTTATGCAGGTTTTATGGTGGCATAAAGTCTCTGAGGCTGCTGAGTTTGCTTCGGGGTGGTTACTTGAGGTACTTGAAATTTATGTCTGCACATGTCATACAGGGCTGGTTGAATTAATACTTCTTCAGAGCGCATAGAAATATTAAGTCCTCTAATTGCCAAACATGGCTATATCTGAAACAGTTCATATCTGATAAAGGACAGCTTTGTTCTTATGCTATTAGAAGCAGAAGTCTGTATATTTGCCGTCCATCAGTTGCCTTAGAATATACATGTGCCTAAAAGAGACAGCAGCACAGACAGAGATTGATCCAGAAGAGCTGCAGTAGGATCTCAACTTGCCTTCATACAACTCTGTGTGGGCAAATATTAACTGGTGTGATAGGGAAGGTTCTGCCCCTGCCAACCTTCGAATAAACCAGCCCTTTTCTTCCTCTTTGAATTCTGCCAAGCACAGGTTTACTAAGCTTGTACTAGACAGCTTTGATAAACAGTTCAAAACTATCTTAAACCTCCTAGACACTTGATGAAGAAACATGTATAAGTACCATATCAAACCAAGCTTCTCAGGAGCTGAAAGCAGAGACCTGTGCCAGCCAGTCTCCAAAGAATTTCTGCCCATGAGATCGGGCTATCTCTTTCACAGTACAGAACAGATGGAAAGTTTGGGAATACAAATCCTTTTGAACATGATACTGCAGCTCCAACAGCAGGGGTGGATTTATAGATTTGTAGAGTGGTTAGTACACTTTTGCATTTACCAAAGTCTTATGTCTTGTACACTAGGTCAAGAAGCCCAGAATTGAACAGTCTAGTCTTATCAGGCATCTATTAAAATGCAGCATAAAATCCATCTGAGCCATGCAGTGAAGATCTTTCGCCACTAGCAGCAGCTCTTGACAACTGTTGAGTAAAAGCACTAATGCTGGAATGCTCTCAAGGTAGCAACAGCGCTTTTATGTGTGCGTGATCCCTGCTGGGATGAGTTGTATAACTCTCCCAAAGGACAGAGTCCCAGCTACCGCAGATAACCTGTTTCTGCTGCCTCCTCTAGGATGAGAGTTCCCCAGGTGTGGTGTGGTAGCGCAGATGAGAATAAAAGGCTGAGACAGAGGGCTCTTCCTTGGGATAACAACAGTTTATTGTGAGTCCAGTGTTGTGTTGTGAGGGTCCAGAGTTATCCAGGTGGCTGAGTAACCCAGAAGAAAGAGCACAGAGCAGAAGCCCTGCAGGGCTCTTTTAAAGGGAGATGGGATCAGGAAACACCCAATGGGGAACGGCACAGTTCAAAGTGACCGGTGGGGAAGAGCTTCCCAGGGCATAGCCATATATGGCATCTGAGATATGGGCACAGGTAACACAAGGGAAATATGGGATTTTACCACAGCTCAGGCAGAGAGTTCAGATATTGGAAGAAGAAGGCTGAGGGTTTTTCCTGTGCTTTCTTCCCACCAAAACCTGAAGCTCAAAAGCAGCAGCTTCTGCCAAGCGCGCTGCTACAGTTAAGCTGAAGTCAGGTGCTCCCAGACTGCAAACCTCTCTCCTCCAAGACTGAAGGAAAGCAGGCATGGCAGAAAGGAGAATAATCACAGGCTGGGTGAACATGAGCCCAGCTGGGATGGTATCAGTTTAGGAAACCACTGAATACTCTGAAAAAACAGGAGGGACCAGCCTGCAGAAAGCAGTGCAAGGGTCAGCGAGGGTGAAAATGAGTTTTAAGCAACTGCAACTGCAGCCCCATGATCTTCTAAACACTGCATACATGTGAGGTATTGGCAGTAACACTTGAGTCTACAGTGAGCTAAGACCACTAAATACATCGTACACAGAGTATCATCTCTTTTTTATCTGCCTCTATCTCTCTTTTAACACATGTTATTTCAATATGCAGCATATACTGGCTTAAGAGGAGGAATGAGAAGAATTCTTTCAAAAAAAGAGGAATAAATGGGTGTGAACTGGGTAAGGGAGTGTGATTTTCATGTCAGGGAGGGTCAGTAATAGGGTTAGCAGAAGGTGTGTATGCAGCCACATTAATTCTGCAGCCAACTAATTCAATCCCTAACTTGCATCTAAGAAAAACCTGCTTGCCAGAAGGAAAACAGTTCAGTACATTCCAACTGCTTACTGAGAAAACTAATGGAGCATTTTACAGAGTGCAGCAAGCCCAGCTCAATAAAGATGGGCTGAACTCTAAAGGGAGATTAGTGAAAATATACAATAATAGGACTAAATATTATACATTAGTCCATTTATGTGGATTTGGGTAATAAGAAAATAAGTAATATTGTGATGTTTCTTGAGCATGTGACCACTGACCTAGTGACTATATTAAATACACAAGTACAATGCTAGTTTTACAGTAGAACATGCTGCCTTTTCCTTTGCATCTCTTAATTTTTGAAAGTAGAACCACGACTTTTCTGAATATACCTGTGTGGGGGGAATTCTTAAGCCTAATATTATCTCTCCATGGGAATGGAAGAACACCCATATGTACCTCACCACATTTTCACATGCTTCACTGAAGATAAAAGAAACTATTTCAGAAGACGCTGTTACTTTAAGGATTGACTTGTCACCTGTTAAAATTATATCTCTCAAAGGGCTGAGGTTTAGAGGGACTTTGGACTGCAAGTACATGGATTGCCACTTATGTGTTGGTTTGGAAGATTTTATAATTTTCTACATGCCTGGCATCATTTTAACCAATTCTCAAATTCTGTATCACACTTTTTTATAAGATTTTCTTTTTTCATAACGAAGGTTAAGGTAATTTACTCACCATGTTTATTATATATGAAGTTGTTGAAATAATGAGGGCAATAAAATTGAATTTAGCATTGTCTTTATTGGTTTGAAGGTTACATTCATAAGCTTTGTTTGTTTTCATAAGTTTATTGTACAGTCTTAGGCATATGTTATTATGCAAGGATGGATATGCTTTGAATATTTTTGTAATTGTGGGTAGAATAAAAGTCATTTTCTGTTAGATTGCACAAATCCATTACATTAGGAGAAAGATACATTATTGTAATAGGATTAATGTGCAACACATAAACATGATCAGTAATATTCTTTTTGATAAATTATCTCATTTTAATGACTTGGAATGTAGAGAGATTTCAGGATAGTTCCATCTTTGATTTGCATAATTGTATTACAGACAGACAAATTGCATTATATTCTTCATTAACAATAGATGGCTTGTATAACTATTGTATTTTTGAAGGCACTGCTTTTATGTTCATCCTGTAATTTGTCATTTTATGACACCACTGTTTAGCTTAGTTTGGAGAGAATAGAAACTAAAAGATTATTTGATTTCAGCTGAGTACAGTAATATCTTTGCGTTCAACAGTAATGCAGGAAGATATTGTTTGTTTTAACAAATTATCATCCACAGCTAAACTTAGTCAAAAAACATTCTTCCCATTTGTGGCAGATCCCATATTCATGGCATTTCACAGCAAAGTGTCAGCACTTGTAAATGAACTTCAGTATAAAAACACAACATAAAATTAAATTAGATCCATCAGAATGTTTTCTACTACTCTGCTTGGGCTCACTCTCCCTCTTCTTCTCCCTTGCACATGCACACACACACACAAACACGTGGTCTGTCTTGCTCTCACACAGTTCTTCAGGCTTTTTTAATTCCATAGGCTAAATATAACTGCTGAATTGCAAATGGTATCATAAAATGTATAATTCATTTTTTCAATGGCAAATCCTTCTCTTTTAAGATTGTGTGTTTTCTCTATGGAAAGCTAAATACTCTCAAAAATATTTTAGGATAAAACAAATTATTCATTCATTTTTCTCTAACCAAACCTTCTTCAATCATTTTTGACTGCTAAGAACACCAGTAAATTAAAAATTAGTAGCTTGAGACAGGTTTGTACTCCTACCAAATCAAAACCAGCTTCTTATTTTAGAAAATTGAATAGTTTCACCCTGGTAGGACACCTTGAGTGCTGTGATTATTGAAATATAAATTGGCTTTAGAACGAAATTATTATGGCTAAATCAAAAATAGATAATTTTGTTTGATAATAAAACACAAAACTTTGGTTCCCTATTTAAAAGCTAGTCAGAATTCAGGCCTACCTCACTGAATTTTGCTGTTATACAGCATTTTAAAAATCTGCACCAACATTCTTGTGATTTGATCCTAAATTAAGGTTGTTAATTTAGGTTCCAATCCTATAAAAGCACATTTATTATTGCATGAAATGAGTAATTCTATCAATGCTGATACAAGTCTCAAATGAAAGCCTGATCCTATAAAGATAATGGGGATGCACTTACAAATCCTAAGAGTCCAGAATTTTACTCTTCTCACCCACCTACTGATACTCACCACGGCTCTGGTGTCCCTAATAAATCTGGGGTTTTTAATACATTACTCATTGAAAATAAACTTTACAGGTGGGAAAAGAAGAAAGAGCCTGGACCAAATGTATATATTCCTTCAGCAGTTTAAGTGCATGTTTACAACTTAAGGCTTGTAACTTCTTTTTTTTAATTAATATTTTTGTCAAAATAAATCAAAGATTAAAAAAAATCTATATCTTGAATTGTTTCGTTCTTCTGGAGAAGAAGCATCTAAAGTTACTAAAACACAAGTTCACACAAATTTGTTAGAACTCTATACATCTTCTATAGAATAAAAAGGATAAAACTGGTGTAATAGGGTAGAAAAATACAGCTAGGTCTGTCCATGGTGAAATGAATGAAAAATCTGAACTTGCTTTGGCTACACTTTTTAAGCTTATTACTTTTAGTTTTCTCAAAATAGCATTCATACAAGCTGTATCTGCCCACCTCTGCACTGAAAGTGTTATTGGATATTTTTCCAAAAGGCTGAAGGTTAATATTTCACTATCTGTCTTCTTGGAATCTCTATCAATGTCTCCACTTCAGCTTAAGCAAAACCTTAGTGCTCCAATAAAGGGGGATAAACATTATCTGCACCATCACGTGCCTTCCATGGTTGACTGATACTGAGAATTAACACTTAATGAACTCTGCATATGCAAGGACAGTTTCTGGAACGGGCTGGTTAAAGGAAGTCGCATCTGAGTGCTGACCAGTGAGGAAACAGAAGTCAGAGACTGCTTGCAGATAATTCCCAAACACAAAAATAAAATAACATTTACAAGTGATTTGCAACCAACGAAAGGCCAAGCAGTGTGTACATTTACAGGAGCTCTGTCAAAAGTCATTTTCAAAAGTGTTTCAGCACTGCTGTGTACAGCTGACCTCCCCAGCCCACCCGGCTGTGCATGTGGCTGATGTGTCGCTCTGAGAGGGTTTCGCATCTCCTGACACCTCGGAGCAAACACGGGGACACACTGGGTTTTGCAGTTCCCTTTTTTTGTGTGTTTTATAAACGTGCATGTTGCAAAGCAACTGAGATTTAGGATCATACATATTTAACACTCCAAAGGACTCCAGGAAACATGTTTTTGCCGCTTATACTAAATAGCCAGAAGGCTCACAAAACAAGTAATGTGAAAAATAAACTTAAGCTGTTATTTATCATCACAACAACTCCTTTAATTAAATACACACAGGCCAACCTTTCTCACAAGCACAATTCTTTAGATTGTTTAAGCAGGGCAAAACAATCACATCCTCATCAGTTGCATTTGCCTTGGCTCACTGCCAAGTATGGTCTTCCAAATTATCCTTCTGCATTCTCCAGATGAAAAGCCAGAGTACTCTGAATGAGTGGGTTCCACCCACCATAACTGGTCCGTGGGACCATCTCACACAGACAAACTGGGCTTGGAAAAGAGTATGGGGGAGGCCTGACTCCAGGCCACCACTGGCTCATCCTCTGATCCAAGACAGGCACATTCTGCTTTTGCGTCTGCATCTATTGTTCATTCTCTCCATTGAGATGTCCTAGAGCAGTTTTTCCTACCTGTGTGATTTAACCATGGATATTAGAAAGATAAATAGGGAGCAATATTTTAGGATGTATTTACTCAGAGGAAGTTCTCTCAGAGACTATATATTACAGCACCAGTGTTTTTAAGTCTTGGAAGTTTTTCTTGTCCATCAAGAGGATAATTATAAATATCAACATAAATAAAAGCTGTGACATATAAAAATATATCAAACTAGAAGAAAAAAAAAAACTAAACACACAAATGTCATCTTTTTTAATGTTTCCCTTAAAAATGTTTTCTCTCTTTTCTCCCCCTTTAAAAGATTTTTCTGAACAGAAAAATGGGATGCGTATGTTATATTGTCCGTATGGAAACTAAACATAACCCCCTTCAGGAATTAATAAGATTAAGTTACACTTCAGTGGGAAATCAGTGTACATAAATTAATGAAAATTTCCTGTGGATGGTGGTGAAGAAAGCTACTCACTGTGCCAGTGAACTGATGCAAACTGACATTTTATGATGAGAATTACTGAAGAAGAATTAATAGGACCTATCTGCTGTCTATGAGAGAATACAGGTGACCTCAGGTGTCCTCTGTGAGTCAATGTTTTCCATCATGTCTGTCAATGAACCCGCAAGTCTGTTCTGATGCTTTCTGCCTCAGACATACTGTAAGGGTTTTTTTTTTCAGTGGTAAAAATGTCTCTTTCAGGCAATCACATCAATGTTTGCTTAAAGGTAAGTAGGTGTTTAAATGCTTCTCTGATACTTGGCATCAAAAGTCGACCATCATCCGGTATTTTCTTACATGCACTTCACTGCAGGAGAGCACCAGCCCCTGTCAAGTAACCAGTCACTAGAAATTCTCTTGTCTTTGGACATCTTGTTAATAGTTTTTTCTCTTATTCCCTTTCAGAGCTGAGAATGTTGCAAAAGAGTAATGCTGGTGTCTTCTAGGCTCTACAGATTCTCTCATTTCAAGCTCACCATCAGCCAGAAGATACATGGAAATTTATCTAATCCTGTTACTTAGAGGCTGCTTAACACTTTCAGTCTGAGCATCAGCCTTGGATTTTGATATTGACAGCAAGGATGCTTTTGAGCCATGTTTTTAGAGTTAGTTCCTGAAGAACAGGCTTAGCCTTGAAAAATCTCTTTTTCCCACACAGAGATGTCCCAAGGCAGTACTGGACATTTCTTCTGTAAGTCATCACACACTGATCTGGGGAAATGAGGTTTCTTTCTCTTCCATCTTCTACCTGTTATTTCTGTTTGCTGCTGAAAAGTGATTTTAAGTGCAGTTCTTTGAATACAAGCTCTATCTGTATATTGGCATTTTAAGTAAAACATTCCCCTAATTAGCTTTCTTCTTTCAGAATCCAGGAGGGAAAGGGTATTTGTGTCTTTTGCAAGATATCCAATTTATTATTGTATTGTCTATTGCACTTTACAGTATCAAAGAAGAAATCTTCCAGTATTCCCACAGGGATGCTATTTCTTTATTTATTTAAGCTTGCTTGCTCTTAGAAAGCATTTACTATCATTTGAATGTGTCTGTTTTTATTCTATTATCCCTAGTTATGTTATAGTGAGGATCATTAACTGCTAATTAATTTTGATGGTTAAAGCTAACCCAAAGTTTGATCAAGTAGTCGTAACACCTTTCAGATTCCCAAGAATGAAATTGTGTTTAGTAGTTTAACATTTATTGTAGTTGTTGAAGCTTTCAGTGCTTTTAAAAATCTCTTTGTGATGTGCAACTGTTATGTGGAGTTTAAATGTCTGACCACCAAGTTAACTAAATGTTTTATACAATAGAGAAGGATCTTAGAGACATAAAAATGTATCACTGCCCTCCTATTTTTTGCCCCAAGGTGCCCTATGAAATGTCCAGTCACTTTAAACAAATTCAATGATGACTGTTAAAGGACTTCAGTGCATTTAAAATTCAGTCCTGTATAATTAATTTTTTTATAACTGTGGGAAACAGGAAGAAACTTCTGTTGTTCCCTTCAAAAGTTGTGTTACACACAGAGATCAAAATAAAAGAAAACCTCTGAAAAGGTTAGGTAGTGGCATCCTACAGGGAACAAATATAACCACAGGAACAATAGGTATTTTTTCAGAGCTCCCATTGGAACTAATACTTAGCTCTAGATCAAACACAGAGGCTATTCTGAGATCTGAAAATGGGCTTCCCAAAAAGCCCAAATGCCCCCAGTATTCATGTTTCCCCGTCAACCACAAAAATAAAGGGGTCATAGACTTATAAGCGATGGGTTTATTTCATATAACAGTAAATGGCCTTCTAGGGTCAATATATTAGTTTTCCTCTAGATATACAGTTTCAATAGCAAGCGATGCATGAAGTCTGTTAAGCCTTTTGAATTGTCTATCAGTTCTGGGAATTATAGATTTTAACCCATATAGATACTTGGCTCAACCACAAAATGAAAAATCATTAAGAAAAAAGCACTGTATATTATTACTCCAATATGTACTTGTGATTTAGAATTGGCATTTCAATACACAAACAAAATTCCTAGAATCATCCAGCTAAATGCAAATGGGTTCTATAAATACTTTAAATAATAGAACAAAAGAAAACTCATCAGAATTTACTACTCATCCAAGTGTATACAGCTTTTTCTATTACACATACATAAACAGCCTTTGTACTTCTACAGTTGACTGAATCAAAACATGAGAAGGTCTGAAAACATTTTTGTAGCTTTCTTAAAGTTCTACTACTACTGTAATGTATTCCCTGGTAGCGCACAGACCATGTTCTGTAAATAAATGTGTGTTTCATTTTCAATTGGAATTTCACTAATCAAACCACAGTAATAGTAGAGTATTTAAAACACATTTCTCCAAATAGGGGGTAGAACAGACTTATAAGCGATGGGTTTACATACTGATACACACTACTGATACTGATATGCTGCACAGTGATTTAAACCATCTGAGGAGATGGCCTTCTCTCTTTGGATTTCATGACAGTCTGGGCTTGAACTTCTTCCCTCCTTACAGAGGTTCCCAAAGCAACCTCAACACTGTAATGAACTTTGAGTTTCCCTTTGCAGGAGTCAAACTTGCAATTCTCCTTCTCATTTCATTCACTGAGAAATTCAAGAGAATGATAATTATTTAATTAGTTAATGCAGAGATGCCATATCTGTGAATCAAACCAAGGATATACAGATGTCAGTGGCCTATCTTTAATAACAGTATCCTCATTTATCCATAGTGGCTGCTGCTGTTATATGCAGCATTTCACCTGGAGCTTGAAAAGTACTTTAGGGATGAAGAAACAGAAAAACTGGTAAGGGAGTGAGATCGAAATGTCATCCCTTCACTGAGCTGGGAACAAAGAGAAAATATCCAGTGTCCAAAACCTTTGGCCCCACCTTCATGAAGTAACAATGGGGAGCCAGTGGCCTGGTCCCCAGATGTTTTCTCACATGGATATACTGCAACAGCAGCAGTAACTAATTCCTGGATAAAGATGGGTTGTACTGAATCTTTCAGCTAAGGTGTGGGTAGCTAGAGCTCAGCTGCACAATGACCATCCAGATTCCCAGGAATACCTATGGATTTGTTGTTCACAAACTTAGAGTGAAAGAATAGAATCGAAGAATCATTTAGGTTGGAAAAGACTTTTAAGATCAAGTCCAACCATTAACCCTGCACTGGCAAGTCCACCACTATGGACAGAAATCAACACTGTCCATTAAAACCAACTAGCACTTGCTATCAGTACTAGTTGCTACATTTTGGTCGTTAATTTACAATGCTGTAGGTAGAGAGAGGGAAGGAACAATAGGGAGAAGAATTACTTCCCTAAGAATCTCTGAGGATTTCAGGCAGAACAATAAAAAACTAAATTAACTTATTCATTTTTATCACCTGATGAGCATAATTAGCAAACAGGGCATAATGACAGCAAATAATGGCTCTCTTTCCCCCCTATTAAGATAGCTTAATGACTGTATTTTCCCACAGTCTTAAAGCTGTGCTGTATTTACCAGCTGTACTTACCTGAAAAATGTTTTGTCTGTCAATATTGAAGTGAATAAAATGCTTAACTACAGCACATAATGATGCTAACACAAACCAGCATTTGAGCTGAACATGGAGAGTTTTGCAGCTCTCACTGTGCTGAATCCTCTGCGACAGCAACTCAGAAAAGAAATGTGATGCAGCAAAATTTAATCATTCACTTCATCTTCCCTGGATGATGACTAATAAGGAACCTTCATTTGTGATGTGCTTCTTTCTTTTATGAGTTTCACCATCCACATATGAATCCCAGAACAACCATCTAGAGAAGCATGATGGTAGGACTGCATTTTAATATCAGTACTTTAATATAGAGCTGCAGATCCAGGGACCCCTTGGTAGCATTGAACCATCCCTTTGGGTTTCAAGGTTGTGAATAAGGTTATCAAGCTGGCTCTCTCTATAGTCACACTGAGAGACCTTGCAATTAAACCTAGGGAAATGGCTTTGCTGAATTTCCTAGTGCTAAAATCAGCTTTTTGCAAGAGGAACAAGATGCAAAATGTCTCGTCCAATGACAGAGTTTCCATGCTATATCTTCAGCAGCAAGTGACACTGATTGCATTGGCAGCTATTGCTATCTACGGCCAGACAGAACAAATTCAAACTAATTTGGATGGAGTATAAAATATACCTCTCTTCAGGGCACAGTCTTGCAAGACCCCCAGAGACTGAACTCCCATTGATTTCTCTTGACTTAAAAGGCACAAATGATTCGCATGACCAGATCCAGAATGGATAAAGATGGAGAACAGCAGTGATTCTGATATCATCCTAAAAGCCTCTCTGACCCTCACTGTACAAGCCATCCTTTGATTCATCTGTCACAGCTGTATCTAACAGAAGTATTTACTTTCAAGGATCTTCCCAGCTTATCGTATTTTACCTACTGATTCCAAGTCACAGACTAAATGTCAGTTTCTGTCTCTTCCAGATGTCTGTATTCCTCCAATATCTTGTTGTCATACAAAGTGATCAGCAGTATCTCTTAGTTCTCTTTTTCTCTACGGACATTGCCCAGCATAACAATAGTCTGTAGGCAGTACTCTGTGGCCAATTAAAGTGAACAATATACAAGAGATAAATCTAAAGAAAAGTATTATTCTTCCTTCTCAAATCAAAATTTTGTCTATCTGGGAAATAAAAATAGTATTAGATCTTAGTCCTACCCTAGGTGATTCTCTTGTGAGATTTAACACTGACTTTAACAATATATCAATGCTCTAAATTTTTTTCCTTTTTATTCCATTCCCTGATAACAGATGAAGAAAACCCCTGCACATTTACATGAAAACAGCACGTGCCACTTAATCATCACCTAGATGATGACTATGTTGGTAGTCTTTCTGAGACTTCTAAATTCCGTGTTTTCCCATCCAGCTGTATTAACTGGATACATTATGAATATATTATTGTGCTGGTGGATGTGTGGCTTTGCTGACAGAAGATGCTTTTCTCATGTCTGGGGCAACATAGGAGAAAAAAAAATTATGCTAGGAGGTGCCAGTCTTGGAAAAAGCAAAAAGTTTTGGACTTTTTTGTTATTGCCCTGTTTGACTTTCTGTTCTTCCTGCAGAGCCAGAACTTTCATCAGTGATGCCTCTTCCAAAGATTGGTGGTTCACATGGGCCCACAGGCCCACAGCTCTCCATGTGACTCATTCAGTATTTAATTTACCTCTCTAAAAGAATCTATGATTGAGTCAGTTCAAACTACTTCTACTTTGTGCCTACTTCTGCTTTAATACAGAGATTACCACATTGGCAAAAAGAATTTATATGTACTCTGTCTCTCATATTACTTCTTTCATGGTTTTGTTTTACCTCAGTCATCAGACATCAGCGAGGTGTGAAATGGTGATGAGAAAAGACTTGTCAGCCACTCACCTTCTGTTGCAGATCAGGACTCTGAATGCTGGTCCCAAATATTGAAGAGTAGATTTTGCCACACAAGGCTTTTCTGCATGGCTACAAAAGACAGACATGGAACTTTATTGGATCTGGTTGGCTCTGTCCTCTCAGTGAAGGGAACATGTGGTGTTGATGTTCTTACTCTTTCTAACAAGATCCAAATTAAGAAGCTTATTTAGCAGCAGGGGATAATTCAGGGAAGAAGCTCAGAAGAACTCAGTCCTTCAGCAACTGGATATTATGCCAACAAATAATCTGAGAAGAAACCCTGTCAGAACTAAGCTCATGCAGCTTGAAGTATCTACACTCATCCTTTTTCTCATATTTGTCATGGCTATTTCTAAATAGACTTTAGAACAAGGGAAAAGACTTGTGACTTCTGGACCAAGCTTTCCTGGGCATACTGAAAACCAGGATGCCCTGTATCAAATGGAGGATTACTATCTATTGCAAAATTTGGACAGTGTACCTTGGGTACAAAGAGAGACTGGAAGAATGAAGGAGAACCCTGTAAAAGTAAATATACACTTGCAAACACACACACAACTGCCTACTAATACTATTAATGTTATATAATGTGCTGGCACTTGTTCAAAACTTTGAGGCATTGGCATTATTTTAATCATTTTTTCCATTGAAGTAAAGAAACTGCATGTATAATTAAACAGCTGTATTGTGCTGTAGAAATAACCATGTAATGACATGGTTAGAAATTCTTGGTTTTTCATGGTAATACCAAATATAATTACCATGTAATCTGCAGAAAGCAAACAAGGCTGTAATTATTCTGTAATCCAATTAATTACAGGGTAGCAGATTGGTTATTTCTTCCCAATAAAGCGTACATGCAAAGGAAATTAACTGGTAGAGAAAAGATATTATTCCCTTTAAGAAATTTATTTAATTAATGAAAAAAAAAGGTTTACTAGAATTTCATGTCAAAGGACACAAATGCACCTAGCTGTGGACGTGTCTCTGACCAAACCTTGCAGTGTATAATCTGGCATTACTCCATCAGTGGAGATACCTTCTTTGCTGTTTCTTTTCCTTTTTAGCTGTTAAAACTGTAACCCTTCCATTGCAGTAATACCACATATTTTTATGATACTATAGGAAGATATTGAGTTAAAAGCACAGAAAAAAGAAGTCTTATAAGCATCCCCAAAATAGGCATTATGAGAGTTTGGAAGCCTAAGCTTCCTCATGCCATCTCACCCAGTTGTGTGGGACCAGCAGAGGAGGAGCTGACTGTGTCTATTCCATCCTCTGCCCTGACAGCAACCACATCATGTCACTGTCTTGGGCTGACACTGTTCCTTTCATTTTAGTGAAGTGCTCGCTATCAGCTGCTCAGAGAGTCCTTTTGGTTTTCCCACAACTGAAACAATTATTTCCACCCCAAAAAACAGTTTGAGGTCAGATTATCCCCTAGACAGCAATGAAATATTGCTACAAATTGTACTCAGGGTGTTTTGTGACTTCACCCACATTCCCATTTCAGTTCTATAATTCCAGTTAATCTTCTGACATTTTTTTTAGTAATAATTGTGAAGCATGACACAGAAATCTGTCAGTAAATCGATGAAAGGCTGTGCTGCATGTGCAAAGGGAGAGCTGAACACAGCAGCTCCTGCCCATTCCTGCTCTAAGTCTGAATGACTGTTCTCTACAGTCAAAACATCTATGTCCAGCTTGAAAATGCCTCAAGGGCTCAACTACTGTATGAGGAAAAAATATTGTGTGCCTTTATATATCAGTTAAGGACACTTTTGAAAAGGCTTCTGTGCCTGTGAGCTGTTTCTACCAACCTGCTTCTGTTCCATGTATGAATTCTAGCCCATCAGAACTTCCAGACCACTTCAACCACAGCCTTGTGATGACAAGGTCAGGTCCTAAACCAGCAATGCTCCACTTTTGTGAACTGTGTAAGGATATACACAAAGTCAAGACAAAGTCACCAGAACTCAAGCTCTTGTCTTCAGGTGCTTTCCTGATCAATTTCTTCACTTCAGAAGTTTAATTGCAACAATGTCAGAGACACAGGTACCCTTTGTCCCAACAGAGACTGCACCCAGCACTTGGGGAGAGCCCCAGGGTCCCAACAGCCCTTGGTCTGTAGGTGTAGACAAACATCCTGTTGTCCATGGTCAGTTTTGTACAGGGTCACACTCTGCTGCCAAAACAAGAAGCTGCAATTCTTGATTAGCAACATTAGACCAGCAGGACACTAAAGAAAGATCCAAATTATTATCATTTACCATGCAGGCAAAACCAGTCAGAGAATTCAGTGGCCATTGGAGTTATAAATTACCGTAGTACAAATAAACGTTTTTCCTTACTCCTGCCTGCCCAGCCTGCTCTGATCTCCTCTTTTAACCTTGCACCATTCTAATCCTCAGCGTTTAGTTGTTAATTCTTTTGAGAGCAAGATGAAAAGTGGTGCAGTAAAGCAATGTTTGAGGGCATGCAAACAATTATACTTCTGCCCTTAGCAGGTGCTGTTTCTATTTTTGGAAAGTGTTTAAAGCTCTTCAAAGTATGAATAGATGGAGAGTACTCTTTTTGTTTTGTTTCCTCACACACAGCACCTTCTTAATGAACAATACGTTCCACACTAAAGGAGTCCTGGGGATCAGGTTTTCCCTGAGAAAATTTGGGCACTTCTCATTAGATATTAAAAAAAAGCTCAAGACATCTCTTCTATTTTGATGCAAATATAATTTTGAATGTGAATAACGTTTTATGCACATTCATTTTAGAGCATGAAACATACACACCACTTGAATGAATTGGGACAATAGAGTTCTGTCTCCTACAATATAAGTGTGAATTTCTGGGGAGGGGAATAGGAAGAAGCAAATTTCAAGGGTCACACATTGCTGTAATACTTTTTTCCTATCTGCCTCCTGAGAATAGTTTGGAAGATTAAAGTGAGGAAAGGCTGTTACACAGCAGCAGTTCTAAAAAGGAAATGCTTACACAAACATGCCCACAGAGAAGCAGTTTAGACAGTCTGTCAGACTTACACTCACTTTTTCCCCAAGTTTTGAATTTATGGATATTCATTTTTGGGTCAAATACACCAGCCTGGATGTGTGGAGCTGATTTTTTTTGTCCCCTGGTCACACTCTGGTAAAAGTTGCAGTTGGGGAATCACACCAGTGCAGGATTAGTGGTAAGATCCATTCCTGCTTTAAGACCTCAATGGCTTGTCAGAGTGGAGAAGAAATCTCTGCCTTTTGCCTGCTGCTTTTCCCCTTTTCTTCTAAGGGAATTAAGCTTATGCAATCATGTCACGTCTGAATGTTCCCTCACCCTTTCAGTTCGCAAAAGATTTTTGAACCTACCAGGCAATGTCAGCCAAATTTGAGAGAAGGGGAGGTATTGAGTCTCAACAAATTTCTACAACTTCTGTTCTATTCAATTCTAAATATAGCAGCTGAGGAGGGTGAGAGATTGTACTAGTGCCCCTGTGGAAGATAAGGCTACAGCTTGAACTTATTTTCCATTAGCCATGGGAGAAACTATATGGGCGAGAGACATTATGAGTACCAGGGCTGGAAAACCATGGGATAGGTCTCACATCAGTGAGTACAAGTGCAGTGCACAGGTCCACAGGGAAGCAGGTTTCATTGATTCCACTTGCACCACAACTTCTTGATCACTGCTGTAGCTCAGGTTTTAGTCTGACACAACAATCTGTGGGAAAAGCCTCTGGGCATTATCGGAGCAAGAATGCACATGGAGTGATGCACTGAAAACACTATCAAATAACAGTGAAAGGACATCAGGGTGACAAAATTAAGCTCTAAAGATATTGGAAATTACATGGGATTCAGCATGTGCACATACATGGACTGCAACAATATCAGTACGCGTGGAAGGGCTTCAGTCTGATTCAACAAATCTATTTACTTCCTTTTTTGATACACCAGTATTTCCATCCATCCATCCAGTAGACTTGTCTTCTTTTAACTGTTTCTGTGTTGAGAATAACCAGTATCTTCACACACAGAGAGCCCATAGCATTTCATAGCACCTTCCAGAACAGATATTATTATCCCCATTTTACAGATGCAGCCAGCACTAGTCCCAGGTATCTAAAATTAGTTTCCTTGGGGCTTTTATTCTTGGGTCTTCAGAGTATGCAGCATCATCACAGTACTTTTTACATACAAATCACAGCCCAAGCTGACTTCTGTTATAACTGCAAGAACTCAACCTCTCTCTAAATTTGGCCACTGATGAACTGCACTGGATACCCAGAGCATAAGAAACCCATCCAAAAGGCCCAGCTGTGCCTAGTCTGAGGATCTGCCCAGTTTTATAGGGCAACAGAGATGGAATCCATCTCACTGAACCACAGGACATGGCTTTTTCTACTATTGCCCCATTGCCTCTGTCATTTGCCTCCCAGCACTGGGGAAGAATGGGGTGAGGTTCCGCACAGAGAGGAGTTTCACCAATTGCACAGCACCAACTCATTCCCAGGGCTCAACACAGTGAACAAAGCAGGGTTTTGGTGAAGGGTGATGGAAACTTCCTAGTCTGAAATATTTTGAGGATGGTATCACTATTCAGATGTGTGAAGCTGCATATCATTGCAATACAGTGTTACTGCATGTATGTATTACTTAAGAATGCTAAATCTGGTTTGTCTTGCCACTGAAAATGAATATTCATGTTTAGCTTGAAATAATGTGCAACATTATTTAGCTTGAAATAATGTGCAACAAACCCCAAAAATCTTGTGATGACAGGAGCACTTAGTGCTTTGCTAATGGAGTAATGTGAATTAGTGAAATGGTATTCCACTGTACAGTGTCTGTTCATGTAATTAGAGACTTTGTAGTGCAGACAGCCCTATTAATATCATATAAGCAGAATAAACCCTGACATTTCAATATTAAAAATACTTTTTTCAATATAGTTTCTGGGTGCAATTCAGAATTAAAAAAATTAAATTATCTCCTGCTTTATCTTTCTTCATGCTTCCATCATGTAAAACCACATCGGCCCCACCCAAGGTCAGCAGGACGATTCAGACAATAGATATTTTACTATTTGTCTCCAACTGCTGACAGCTGGGGACTTAGAAAACCTCCTAAAGCCATTGCACAGACATTGGTCAGCCAAGGCCAGAACTGATCTCTGCAGGAAGAGTGAAGTATTAAGGACTGGATGCTCATTTCTTTGCACATCTAAATGAAACCTTGCTGAGGACACAGTTCAGGGAAGACTGATTAGAATATTGTTAGGACTCACTGAACTCAGTGCTTAGCATGTGCTAATGTGCTTTCATAAATGAATTTCAGAGTATCAGTACTGGACTCAAGCTGCAGCCTGAGCTATGCCTCAGCCTGACTAAAGGTAACAATTCTCTGAACCTCCTGTTCCCTAAATGTCATGTTTTTGAACCTTAAAGAGATGAAAACAATATTCTCACCAAATGTGAGTTTCTAATACAATATCAGCCACATGAGTTTTGTTCTTATGTTGTTGGCTTGGATACTAATTTTCTCATGTCACTGAGGACTTCTGTACAGAAGCCAAGTTAAAGATGCCTTTTGGGTTCAATGAAGTCTTAATTCAAATGGCATTCCCATGTGCATAACCTTCAAGTTTTTGAACAGCATTTGTGTTCATCCTGTGAGAGCACATATGCACACTGCTGTGGGGACAAAGCAAGAGAAAAATTGGTTCAATATTCTTGAATTATTCCAAATCTAAATGTAACCTTAAAATACATTTCTGTTATGTAGATATAGCACTTGTTCAGACTTTTGGGAAAGGAATAAGGAAAGGGAATATTAAAAATATGAATAGAAGGTGTAATGAAAAACCCTAAGCCACAGAAAACAAACAACTGACTGCAACTGGCTCCTTCAGAGCCGTTCTGACCCCTTCTGCCAATGCATACTATTAGAGAGCCTTAATTGATGGCTTATTGACACCACAAGTGGTAATGGCTCCTTTGGAGCTGTTACATTCAGTGCTGTTAGTGTCTATTTAATCTGCCAATTATTGACATGACAGAAAGTAATGACTCCTTGGAAACCATTATGTTGCATTGTGTCAGGGCAAGTTTTTCTGCCTACACAAAGTGATACTCTGTGCAATTCCATGCTTTAACCATGAGTAAGAGACCTTGTAGATAACACTAAGAAATACTGCAACACTGCAGCACCGTAACTTCAAAATCAATACTATAGGCAGCAAAACATCCACCAAAGGATTGCAATATTTAATGTTCTGTCCAGTTTCATCTGACTGTATAATGAAAACAAAATAATAACTCCAAAGGAAAGATCACTGTGTACTAGGCTAATATCAAGTGTGGAATCCATAAAAAAATCTCAGTCTAATAATTTTTGTGTTTGAGATGGAAGTGCTTCATCCTTAAAGCTCCTGAGCAAGCGCAGTGACACTTACAATGGCCATCACTTCTCAGAATGAGATATGGAATAGCTACTAATACCATGACATGTTGAGGGATTGCCTGGGATTGAGACTTAGATGCAGAAGAGCATTTTCAACACCACATCTCTGACTCCAGTGCCAGCATTTGGGTAGAGGGCCAAGCACTCATTTAGGGAACTCTTCCATCATAGCTATTCTGGTACCTCCTGCTGCACTATTGTTTGGCCAGCACAGCTGTGCCTCTGTCAGGAAATTTTGCCAGTATATTTATGCTGGCCATAACCTGCACTTTGCAAAGGCCCTCATCAACCTGGGGAAGATCTGTGAATCTGCAGTGTGAATCTTCCCTCCCCAAGTGTTGCATTCCCACTTTCTCCCTTGTAACAGCATTAATGATCACGTATTTAGCTGTGAGCAAAAAATTACCATTTTTGGGGCAAAGGGAACTGTGTGTGTGTGTGTGTGTGTGTGTGATGTCTTTTGTGCTGGATCAGCTCAGTGATGCAGCCAACTGCACAGCTGTGCCCTGTTAAAGCTAACACAGAGGAGGAGAGGGAACACACAGCGGGATCCCGGGCTTTCTTTGGCTTAAACTGCTTCACAAACAACACTCTTTGAGTGGTACATCCAGTGATATCTCATCCAGCACAAAGATCACTGGTACAAAGTCATCAGAAGTGACAGCTTTGGCCTAACAGGGAAAATCTATCCAGGCTTGGTGTTTTGCCTCATTGTCATAAAATGTTTGATCCAGTACTAGAAAGCAAATTTATTGTGTGATTGAACTGTGGCCTCAGCCTGCACCCCAAACTACTTCCAGTTTGAAGAGGGAACTAGAAAAAGGCTGGAAGAAAGGATGTATTATCTACCCACTTTCAGTGGTAGATGTAAGGTCAAGTGACCTGACCAAAACTGCACATCAAATCTACAGCTGAGTGGGGAATTTAATCTGGATTTTCCAAATCTCACTTTGATGTCTTAACCATAAAACCACCCTTCCTCACTCTTATGCATATTCTTTTCATTCCAGAAACAGCAAACTGTAAGGCAGGATTTTTCAAAAAAAGCCTTATCCTTTTGAAGTACCACAAAACATGTTTGAAAATCTGGCCTTTCTGCAGATGCTTAAGTGAAAAATCTGTCTCAATTTACATATGCAATGCATTTGGAAAATCAACACAGAATAGTTGCTTTAATGATTCATTGCTTAAGTAAAACTTTGAAGATGACCAAAATTCGTAAAGTCATAGAGCAAAGACAAAGTAGTGAGTATTCTGCTCTCTTCCATTTCTAGTAAAATATGACTAAAAAGAAGTTCCAGTACCTAATACCTGAGTGTTAAAAAAGTGGCAGAGTTCTCTGGGTTTCAAAGTATTGGCTTTTCTTATATTGAGGAAAATTGAGTGTAATTGTGATGTAAAATTTTCTGTTCTGATACAATTATCTATTGGCAAAACTACCACTCTATACAAAATAAGGTTATTCTAATGAATCTATTCAATCTAATCTTCATAATCATGGTATCTCCAAGGAAGAAAATTAATTGGATGAAGTTAAATATCCCTTTTTCATGTCAACAAAATTGGTTTTTCTGGGGATTAAAGGATTAACGTGGTGTTAAATCCCTAAAGAGGTTAAAAACACTTTATTATTCATTACAAAACACAAAGATCGGACTGTTATTTTGTTCTTATGTCACTGTTTGTCATTTCATTGGAAGAAGAAAAAAAGGACAGAAAAACACTAATGATTTCAAAACCCACTTAGTGGATAATTTTTAAAAGAGTGTTGAAATTATTAAACTTTTGTTTATCACAAATTATCGATCTATTAAAACAACAAATATCTGCAGTTTTCAGGTTATATTAAATGTCTCTGTAGATGAGGAACAGGAGATAATGCAGAAAGAAGTTGAAGATCTTCACTGATATGTTAGAATTTGAGGTAACTCTGCAAGTGTTCCCAAATTAATGTTTTCTTTTAGTTATCTTTCTTAAAGCTATAGAATGAAGAAAATGGTCCATTAACTCTGTTCAGAAGGACTTCTTACTGAGGGCAAGGTTCTCTGAATAGGAACATTAATCCTCACAAAAAACTTCCTTCATCATTCTGGGACTAGGCTTATTAAAGTCAGTGAGAGTCTTTCCAGTACCTTCAGTGAGCAATGGAACAAGTCCTAAGAACTGTGCTTGGTCAACATCATTAAAACTTACATTTCTAAAATCTGGTACAGAAGGAAAACCTTGCACTAAGATGTTCTTTTGTTTGACATCCTTTATTAAATTTAAATAGATATAATACCGCTTATGTTAACGGCTTCTTTTACTAAATCCTTTTGCCACTCCCCCTCTGGCCAACTGAATAGCTCACAAACATTGCCAAAACTGGGATCAATCTATGGATTTCCTAGTGGAATTGAAAGATGAAATCCTAAAGACTCTGAAATGGGAATGTGGCTTTAAAACATGTAGATTCATGGTGTCCTGCCACAGCTGGCAGTATTAGTCAGTGGGACAGACATATCTGTAGAAAGATATTCCAAGTGATCTCAGTGCATGGATAGATTCCCCAGATGCCACTAACCTCACCCCAAAAACAAAGTTCAAAATGTCTGTTTCTACCAGCTCAACACATATCCTGGAAGAAGTTTCCAATTTGGAAGCTGCTTCACAAAAACTTCACTGACACAAGTGAAGTGTCACTTGTGACACTAACTAGCAGCATCTGGAAGAATTATCTTTAATCCAATCTGCCAATAAGCCAGGGATCCACACCGTAGGGAGCACGGAGAGGAGGTGTATGTTTGTAGGCATGCCTGCTGAAACACAACACAGCCAGCTCTGGTCTTCTGATTTCTTCTGAACTGGGAAAGGTTTGGAGAAGGTCCTTGGACATTGAGGAATGCCTACATGGGAAAAGTATAAAGAACTTAAAAGGGCTGATTTTTGTTATCTGTTGCACTGAGGCTTTGGCTTCACATCACTCCACTAACAAGACACAGTGCTTGAATCCTTGGCACCAACACACCACTCTTGGAGGAAAAATGCCTTACAGCAGCACTTTGGCTTCTGTGAATTTTCCCAGCATCTAATCTGAACTGCATGATACAGACTGGGAACCCCTCAATGCTTTACTGCATGCACAGGTCCAGCCAAGGTGTAAGTTCAAGCCAAAAGATAGCAAAAACCAATTGCATAAGGAGTATTTTTGAGAACAATTAACACTAACTATAGGAAGAGCAAAGGAGAATGGGATGGACGGAAAGAGAATGTTTTCAAAGATTCAAAGAGAAATGCAAAATCAGAGAGGTGGAGACATGAGAAGGTGCTTCCAGATGGTAGGATCTGCAGAGAAGCTTGCTCAGAGGTGTGCAGTCTCTGACTGAATGCCCTATGGTTATATCTCCATCAGTATTTTGGATACAAAAGCATAATCTTACCCTATGCTTTCCTCCCAGATATTGCTGTCGCTTTGAAACTATCCCAGTCCCATTTCCTCAGCTGATGTCACTCTGATTAAAGCAGTAAATTCCTGTATCTCCCACTGCTCAAGCTCTTTTCTAACCTCAGTGTCCAACTCAGTCAGCCTCATGTTGCCACCTCCTCTACAGAGGTTTTAGTTCAGGCTTCAGCTTGTGAAAAAGGAATGTCAAAGTATAAATAACTGAGAAATGAAAAAGTAGTGCCAAAATATCACAAGAAAGCTGATCTTGGTGCATTTCCAAGCTGAACCAGAACAGGAAATTATAAAAGCATCATAATAGAGATTATTTGCTTGGTATCTTCTGCCAAATTTTGGCAGTCCACTAAACAGGAATAAATGGACAAACTGAGTGCTTATCCACTGAATGCAAGCTTTGACCCATATTGGTTATAGCCATCTATAGTCAAAACTCAGCTCCACAACCCCCCTGGGGCTTTTTCCAGTCCTGCTGCTTTGATGTCTGTATAAAAGATGCTTGGAGTTTCTGGAGGGTCTCGGTTCAATTTTCAGCATTTAAGATCAACATTTTTTTTTCCTAATTCTCACCTCATTTATTTTATTAATATGCATTACATTGATATTATATTAATACTATATTGTTATCTATATTGTTATAATATATGTGTTATTATATAATATTATACTACATTAATGAGGGACTCTTCTGTGCTCCAACTCCACTGCAGAGGAAAGACTTTGCCACCTCTTTCCCAATAACAAACACTCTCTTAACAGCTTTGTTTCAGGAGACCTGGTAGCTAAAGGAAAGGGATGAGGCTCTATGGAATATTCCCTTCTGCTGGCCATTGTCATCAGCTTGGTGAGAGTTGCATCCCTGGCACTCAGAATGCCACAGCTGCAGTTACACCACAGTGTGCTGCATCACCTGGCACGGTGCTGAAACAGATGCTGGCTACCCCCCCCACCCCCCATCCCCCGCAAAGACATACATTTTCAGCAAGGTAATTTCAATATTCACATCTTTCAAAGAAACAGGATAAGTTTTGAGTGAGGGAGAGAGTACTGATGTGTATTGAAGGTAATGCACATTCTTTGGCTTTTTGTTGTGCTCAGCAGGTGGTAATCAACGACCTGATAAGATTAGCGAGACCTTTAACATTACAGAAAGGAGTTTAGGAGCCATGAAAACGTCTTAAAATTGGTGAGTATTGCAGCAAGCTCATCCAGGGCAAGAGCATATTGTGCTCATTTTTTGTTTATCTCATCCCTGACAGTAGATATCAAAATTGTAATGCATTTTCTGAAAATAATAAAGTATCAAGACAGTACTCCTACAAGCCTTTTCTTTTTGGCTAAAGATGGGTACTTTTATTAAATCAAAAACCATCTGGACTTGCAATGGAGAAAAATAGAAACTCAGAAAGTTGTCACTTGATTTTAAAGTTGTGCCAGGTTCACCTAGCAGTGCTGATTTCATAGCAAAGAACAAACACTTATGAAAGAGAGAAGAAATTGTGAAGGTAAATACATTTGCTGGTATATTTAATGACAACAATATTCTACAATGATGATGGCTGCTGTAGTGTTATCAAATTAACCCATGGATCAGGTGGACTATCCTGCTGCCTTTTCCAAAGGTAGTGAGCCCTGGACTCAGTCACCCCTTTCACTTTGCTCAGGTGCTGCATCCCAGGATTAGGCACATTGGAAATCATGCAGTGCTACCTTTCCTGGCAAACAAGTCTCTTTAGTGCTACAGAAATAATATATGAGAACAAATAGAATAAAGGTAGTTTTTCTGTCTGGAAACCGAAAATAATCATATGGGGTGATCTTTTTTATAGCTGCTTTTATGATTCTGAAAGTCTGACAGTGAAACTGCTTTGAGATTTCATCAGGATTCAGAGCTGCAAATGGCTAACTAATGGCTCTGACAAGTTTCTGTACCAGAATGGAGGAATCCTCACAAGACCAACAATTGCAACCATTTATGAGCCTTGATTTCACCACATACATTTCTATCTAGAGACAAAAAAGTCCCAAGCACAAAATGCATGGCAACTCCTGTCAGTAGAATCTAGGAAATAAAAGGGTCCATAAGGGGTGGGAGTTTTATAGAAACATTACTGCCCACATTTCTTTAAGTTTGGGTTTATTTCTAACTGCACACTTTGCAGGAAGCAATTGAAAGTGCAAAAGTAAGGGTACAGAACTTAAAAATTCCACAGATGTTAATCAAATAGTTCTGATTCACACTACTAAAAGTGAAAGGCTTAATCAGGCTGTCATGCCAGTATAGTCTCTATCCTCACCAACCTTACCCATGTGAAAGAGTAGCCAGCTCTGGAGCAGTAGCTTCTGAGGAGTAGTTCCAGTCATTTCATGAATTCATCAACAAACACTGTTTTTAAGGAGCAACATTTTCTTTTCGTGTTTGTGCTACATGATGAAAAATTAAGTTTTGTGTGGTAATGGGCATCTGAAATTTTCTTAGACTCTATTTCTGTAATTGAAATCCAGACTCTATTTCTATAATTGAAATCCACTGCGTTGCTTTTTTAATTGAGTTATTAATGAATGTGGGGTTGTTTAGTTCTCTTGCATGTACAGGTTATGGCAAAATCTGGGCTTTGAAAACTACACAGGAAGGTAAAGGTATAAGAGTCAATGACAGTTGAAAACCATTTTTGTTTGTGTGAATATCAGGTATGGAAAACTATTAAATTAGAGGTGGATGCAGGCTTTATTCTGGCTAGATTTATGGTCTGTAAGTTAAATTTTGGGCAATATTCTTAAAAAGAAGAGAAGAATGTATCTTTTCTCTCTAATTTATGCAGAATCAGGTTCCCACCACCTGGAGCTAAGATGGTGGATATAGATACACCTCTGGTATGTGACAGGATGTTTGAGGAAAAGGCAGTGTATTTGAAACTCCAAAATGGGACAGAAAATGAAGACAGACTGGAAGATCAGGACTGAATTATTAAGTGACATGAATGCAAAAAACAACACATTTGGGAGATTTAGATAAAAAATAAAATTTGGACTCTGTGCAGTTTTAAATTGCATTATTGGCCTTTTCCCCAGCAAATAACCCAGACAAACTCACTTAGTTTGCCAGAACTCTGGGATGAATCTCTACATGAAAGCGAAGACTTCTCACAAGAGACAGAGGACTTTTCACAAAAGAATAGGCTGCTTCCTCCAGAATTAGGCCCTTTGATTTATTTTTCCTCTCTCATATAGTCACAATGAAACCACTTCAGTCCTTGGCCCAAAATGAGAAACCCATATTGAAGAGTAGAGACATCGGACAGTTAAAAGCAGGTCCCAGATCAACATTTCCACTACCAAAGGAGGTAAATCTGATGCTTAAGTCTAGAGGTACATTGTGTTCTGAATTACCCTAAAACTAAGCTGTTAGATGACAAAGCAGCCAACCCAGACAGTGATTTTGCAGCTCTACAGGCTGTGTACTGTACTGCAGCCACACAACCTGCACAGAGCTCTGCATTAGCTGCAAACACCTTCAAGTGAATCCTGTGCCTGAGATGTGTGGTGAAGGCACACGAGCATTATACACATACACATACATATACATATACATATACATATACATATACATATACACACATATAATGTTGTTAGCATTATACCTGGAGCAGCAAGACTCACTTATTCCTCTCCTTTAGCAGATTCCCACGTTTGCCCCGAGTGGGACTGAAACCACACACAGGCCTGACAGTTTAGTGCCAGTGTGGATGTACCCGTGCTGCACTTCAACGCCAGCATGGCATCCCCAGCATTTCCACCATGATTTCTTTGGGAAGAAAGCAATGGACAGAGCCCTCCACACAGCATGAGCTGCAAGAGACCTAGGATGATGCTGCCTGTATCTTTCCATGTCACCATAACCAGGCAGAGAGAAGCAGGATTTAGCGGACACATGGCACACATGAAATATCTTCTCTCTGCACTGAATGGCTTCACAAATTCACGCAGATCAGGCTTCAACCAGGAAGAAATGAGCCACAGGGTCTCTGGAAATGCCTATAAGGATGACAGGCATCAGGGTGTATTCAAGGACATCTGCTTAGAGCATGAATGGGACAATGCCCCCTCTGCCTCTCCCTGGCATACTCTCAGTCATGGCTCTGCAATGCACATCTCAAGTGTTTTTCAGCAACTGGGACATGAATGGAAGAATTTTAATAGACATCAAAAGTCCTTGAATCTGGGTCATAATATGCAACTGAACTTTGGACATTAAAATCCTTAGGGCAGGAACATCAAGTTTTATTAACCTGACAGTCACTTAAACCTCCACCCACTTAGGGCATTACAGAAATGATCAGTGTGAGGATCTCAGCAGTGCAGCACTCTGCCTTTGAACATCCCTGTCTCTGGCCATGGCTTATCTGAATAAAAGGTTCAACTTGGTCATATTAATAGATCCCAGGCACCACAGCTCCACCTGACCACAAAAACACCCCAATTATAGAAGAAAAAGGACTTGTAGCGTTACACAGAGGAGAATAAAACTGGTCAGATCTTCCACATCCTTGTCTTTACCCTGCTAAGAAGAAGTGGTTCATGGGAACATCTCTGCACTGCATAAGGAAAAACGGACCCAGAGACAATGGAACAGAACCTCCCTCACAGAACCAGCTCACAGCAGTAGGGGATAGCACTGTTTTCTTGTGTAGCTGTCTTGCCTTTTGTCAGAGGTTGAATTGTGAGCATCCAGACTATCAGACAAGGTGGTGACTGCCAAACCTACACCACCCTCTGTCAGGTTTGCATGGAGAACTGAACAGAACTCTGCTAGCAGAGCTCCTGACAGCATCCCATGGGGGAAAAATGAGAATTGTCTTGCTGAGCCTATGTACCTTGCAAGTCTACCATATAAACTGCACAATAGAAACTGCTTAATTTTTAATTTAAATAATTACATTTTAAGTATAAAATAATTATTAATTTACCAGCTATTTTAATATTTTAAATTTAGGAAATAACATATAAATCTAAAAGAAGCCCTTTGAATTAAATCAGCTTTGATACTGATCCATAGATTTAAAGCTATAAAGTGTTTTGTTGGCCAAGGAGAAATCAGTATTCCAGCCAAGCCACAATAAATTTCTATGTTGTAGTTCCTAAAATATTTTCCTGGAATTTATGGCATCATTGGAACTTATTCCTTACATTTTTTAAACACATAACTGTATTATTTTGCCAGTAATTTTATGTTTTGTACTAAATCACTGGATTATGAACGTTCCCATTCTTTTCAGACTTTGTCTTTTGTAAATCAAATTAATCACAATTTAGAAGTACATAAACTTGATAGGACATTTTTATAACTTTGTTGAGCATTTCAAACTGTGTGTACACAAAACCCATTAAAATAAGAAAAATATTTTGAATCAATACTATTTGAGTTCATTTATCAGTGGTATAGAATAAATTACTGTTTCTAGAATCTGATTTAGGCCACTCTGCATCTTCAGTGACAACCACAAATCACGTACACACTTACAGATTTCCTTACATCTCCCCAGTCTCCTCTGCAAAGAAATCTGTTTCCTTTCTGTCCACTCAGCCTTCTCAATCCTCAGACTTTCCATGCTCTGAGCCTTTGTTTTCTATTAAAACAACATGCTCCAGTCATTAGAAGAGAGCATTAAGAATTAAGAAGTCTGTGTACTCCTTTGGTGTTGCCCTAGAATTATCTTTCTGTACAAGATGTAACTTTCTTTTCTTCACCTTCTGCAGCTATAAAATGCCAAACGTCTGCAGCCAGAGAGAGGCAGAGATTTATTAACCTGCCTAAGCCAGACTTTGAGAAGTGCAGAGGAAATTTCTCCTGGGCAGATGCCCCGCAGAAGACATTTGCAACACCTGAAATTAACTTACCTTTCCTTTTCAAGGGACTGAGAGCCCACAGAACTTAGTGCAGATCCCAGTTCTGCTGCTGATGTTATTTCAGTTATAGCTCTTGCTTATCCTTGATGGCAGAGTTTCAACACACTCACCACACTCAACAATTGCAGCAATCAAGAGGGATATCAGGTGACAGCTCAGAGAGGGACTTGTTTTAAACACAGGGTGCAAGTCCCACCAGGCAAAACAGCTGCCAGGGAGGTGCTGCAGATGCTGTCCACAAAAATGGACTTGGAACTGTTATGAACTATGTTAGTCCACTCTGATCTCTGATTTCTTAACAGCCCATTTTAGGTCCTTGCAAACCTCACACAAACACACTTTGATGAGTTCACAAATCCCCCGAAATTCCTATCATCTTTCTTGCCTTCTTTGATAAGCAGCTGGTTTGTCAGCATGCATTCCACAGAGCTGCTGCTGACCGAAGAAACATTATGATCCAAAATTAATTTGATGACTGAACTATAAAACCTGAAAAGAAGGATTTGTGTAGGATATGCTGAGAGACTTGTGACAAGGACAACAAAGCAGCAGCTGGTGTGATAAAACTTACACTGAAAGATTGTTAGAAGAAATAAAACAATTCAGATAATGTACCTGACAAGAAAAAATATGTTTTACTGCTGTACATCTCAGTGATCTGCATTTAAACTAAAAACATATAACAGTGAGAAATGTGTCTATATTCAGTATATAATTCATATAAAATATATAAATGAACAAATATATAAATATATCCCTTATATTGAGATAATTATACATGAATAATTATGTGACTTTTTATTCAGAGCATTCCGAAAAAAAATCTGAATGGTAGTTCCAGAATGAGACTTTTCTTACACAGAGCCTATTGCATATGATCATGGAAAATCTGTCAGGTTTGGTATTTATTATCAAAGGGCTTGCACAGCAGCACTGGAGACCTCCATATGAATACCACGTTGGAGGCATTGCCCCACCTGAGCAAGGTCCCAGGTAGGAGCAGGCCTCTTTCCTCGGTGGGGCAGTCCCAGAAGGGCCAGGACACCTGGCAGCAATAGCATGTGCAGAATCACAACCAGAGAACCCTGTAAGCTTTTGTTAAACCTGACAGTTTAACCTACTGCTGAAAAAGGAATTTATGGACTTCTACTTTTGATTTAAATCATTGATTTATTACTTTCATTCTATCCCGAGCTTTTCCCAGTGAAAGGCTTTGCATTAGTAACTCCACTTTTTTTAGCTGAATTTCTTGGTGGAGATTCCCTACATGAAGCATTAACCAGGCTATTTGCTCAAAATCCACTTTTTGCCAGTGTTTTACAGTCACACAAGGCATTTCCAACACAGTGGAGCTAAATTTTTCAGAAAAAAATAATATACTCATCAGAAAATGTCATTTTGTGACATATGTAGAAATATTTGAAAATTCAGGTCAAAGTCAGCGAATAATTTGAAAACAGCAAAGTGGAACAGACAAATAATGGTTAAAAGTTTTATTAAAATATTTGATAAATGAAACTTTTGATCTGGTCATATTATTACCTTATTTCATGGGATTAACTGCTTTATTAAAGAAATATTTTTAGAACATTTTAAGAGTAAAACCAAAATAATGAAGTTGTTTATATTAAAGCTGTTGAGCTCAAAAAATAATTTTAAGCAATTCTATGAAAAAAAAATTTAAAAGACTGCAGGCAGTAATTGTGGACCATGATCTCTTCAATCACATATTTTGATTTGGTGATTTAATAGGAGGTGGGGATGGGAAGAGGCCTTTCACCCAGCTCATTCTTATCCCAGACCTCTTCTTGGTATTGAACACTGAAACCAGGGATGAGCAACCCAACATCACAATTGGTACTGGCACAGCAATAATGGCCATGATCTATCTGAGGCTAGAAAAGTGTGTGAAGCTCTAATCTAAAGACTGGTGTGCATTGAAAGAATCGAATTTAAAAAAACAAAACAACACAATCCACAGCATTAAGGTTTAAACTATTGTCCTCATAAAAATAGGACCACATATTTCAGCTACCCACAATATGTTAGAAAAATTATTGCATTGTGAGACTGCATATAAATGATGTGCAATATCTGGAATGAAGTGCAGGAAATGTCAAGGACATTCATTTTATCACTGCTTCATAGGATGCCCCAAGAAGAGACATGAGTGAAAGCCTGAGAGTGGATAGGTGCATGAAAAATGGACCTCTTTCCCTTCCTGTTCACAAATCCTGAAGCACTGGCTCCTCACAGCACCACAACTGCTCCTGACTAATAACAGTAAGCAAAAGAGATACTGAATGAGAAGAACAATCTTTAGGGGCTGTTTATTATCAGAGTTACAGCTGTTTGGTCTACTGTGGAAAAACTCAATCCTAAGTAATTTCTTTTTGTCACACTCCTAGAAGAGTGGCTTCTCATGCCACAAAGGCACTGCCCTGTCCACAACACATAGCACACATTTGGTATCCTGTCTGCATTCTTCTTTGAATATTATGCAGCTAACTCATTTATAGTTTTTTAAAAGTTCATTAAAGCAAAAATTAAAAAGAGGGAAACAAAACCACAAGAGATCTTAGAAAAAAATCTAATGTCAAACACTGTGCAAAGGCAGAAGGACTTTATGGCATTTGAAAAATCACGGCACCAGTAAAGGTGTCCATACATAATCCTGCAATCCATATTGTGTGTGATATACCACACTACCAGCAACACACATAAGCTTGAGGGGAATCTTCACAACATCGCACACTAACTCCTTGCATTCTTAAAAGAGACCCTCAATGATCTTGCTCTCTCTCTCTGCTTTAGGAGCATTTCACCTAGTACAGGTGGTTTTTGGAATATAATCCAAAAGCTCTGCCTTCCCCTTTGCAATCTTTCAGTTTACCCATTACTGAGACCCATTCCACCACCAAAACTCTCATAAATCTAATGTCCAGTGTTCAGACTCAACTCAACTAGGAAGGCAGGTATGTCTGGCAAAAGAATGATAACTGAAAAGAGAGAGAAATAAACTTTATCCGAGCGACTGACAATGATTTGTCAAGCTTACCCGAGCCTTGCACTCACTCAGTAGTAGGAAGCAGCTAGACAGATCATAGACTGAATCCAGCCCTTATTCTGCTCTTAGGTTATCCAATATGTTATACCTTGAAAACAACGCTTATGTAAGTAAAGTTACAGAGGACTCATATTTCATATGTAGAGAAACAGCTGCTTTTTTAATTTAAAAAATCTAAATTAAATCATAACTTAAAAGCTATGTTCCGTCATCTATAGAACATGCCAAATCATATGCCTGAAATATAAAACTGATGCTGAAATTCTGGTAATATTTAACATGTTTTTTATGAAGAAAACATTCTTCTTGAGCTTGGAAACTGACTGAACAATAGCAGCTTTAGGACCTCCAAAGCCGAAGGCGCACAGAGGTTATGAGAATGTGTCTGCCCGAAACTACAAATCAAAAGAGTAACAACAATACCATATGTTACAGAACATAAAGTATCCTTCACAAACACTATAAAACCCCCACATATCTCTGCCTCAAAATCCCACTGGCCAGTGGAAGGTTGTGTTTCATTATGCTATCACCATATAAGAACATTTTTTCCCCATTTTTAATGGCATGCCGAAAACCTAGTGGTACCACTGAATGACCTTTGGACGAGTAAGATTAAGTAGTAGTGACAGAAGATTGTCTTTAGCCTAATACTTTTCAAAAATGTGGAAGCTGATTTCATAGACAATTACTCCAGCTGTCTTTAAACTGCAGCCAAAAATGGTCTTTATTGATGTTATTTTGTTGTTGGAGTTTTGTTTTTTTTTTAAATTTATTGGAGGTGTATGGATTTGTCCACCCCCATAAAATCCTTTTCTCATTGTAGTACTTCACACAGGAGTACTGCAGGCCCGTGTGCTTTATGGTATTACAACAAGTAAAGACATTGACACGTCTGGATTGGCACCCTGCACTCAAACAGGGAGGAGAAAAAACTGGGGACCCTCCTTGTTCAGCTGCACACAGCCCCCAGACTCTGGGATTTATAAACCATGTCGCTGGCTGAGGCAGCTTCTCCCACAGCTCACCTCAGCAGCAGGGAGTTTGTACTGGAGTGCCACCAGTTCTGTACACAGATTATTTCTTCTCTTCCTTGCAAGAGAGAGTGATGTCTTTAGTCATTTACAGATCACAGATGTTCTGGAGCTGGCCTAGTTCTGCTCCAGAAAAGGCACAAAGATCTTGGTCACTCTTTCAGCACAGACTACTGCAGCAATGGGACCTTTGCAAAACCCTGAGTTAAAAGCAGTGAAGATACCTGCAGTCCATTTAGGATCCTTCTAAAATCAACAAATTAAGCATTACAGCAGTCCTGGGAAAAAGCACAACAAGACACAGAAGAGGTCAAGCTTTGAGCTGTAAAGTGTCTGCCCCTGGGGCCTGGGTTGAAGTGTGCACAGATGCAGCCTCATCCTGCACATAGCTCTTTGGCGAAGGTCACCTCTCTTCTGAGAAATATTAACCTAAAACTATCTTAAGGTTCACTAAACATAAACATGAAGCACGAAGTTTACCAGTAGCTACCCCAAATTTTAGGAAGTACCTGGAATACTCTGAAACAGCTTTTTAACTAGAAGATAATGAATAACAAAACTGTCAGCCTCTCTTTCCTGTATTGATTTCAGAGAGATTTTTCTTACTCCATTAAAATTACCTTTTCAGATTCCCAGCAGGAACATTCAATCTTGCTCAGCAGAACTTAATCACAGCCTGTGTCTGGTTTACATGGAAGCTTGGGTAGACCCTTTCAATACGGTTATGGAACGACAAATTCCCAGGTTGCCTATACAAACACTCCAGTCACATACTAACTTGTGGATTCGTCTGTATACTTCATCTAATCAAGAGAAAAATTATACAAAGCCAAAATGGAAAAGGTTTATAACTACAGAACCCTACTCAGTTCTTCCAGCGGGAAGAAGACTAGAGGAAGCATTTGCAGACATTCCCTTACTCAACGCTTATATCTATTCTTGGGATTCCTAATACAGAAAATTACAATTAGCAGTAGTTAAAAGTGTTATAAGTGTTATGGGTGCTAAAGAGGAAAGCTTTGGCATACCCATTTGGATATGTTTTAGTTCTAGGAGGAGGGTTGTCGACAGGAAAACATGCTCAGGTTTTCCAGCAGCATGGAAGACCTGAAAAGAAATTTCTGTAAATTTGAACGAATACTCCTCATACCCAGAACAAAACCACTGAACAACATTCCCTTTCTTTGCCTCATGCCGCATGAACAGACTTATCCGTAGACAGCGACAAGAAATCCTTCCAGGCTAGGACTTAAATCCTTGAATTTCTGATTGAACTGCAGATTACTGTGGCCATATGCTGCCTTTCCACACCAGGTGGAATACACTTTATCAGATCTGCCATTGCCAAGACAGCTATCATTTTACAGTCTTAAAAGATTTATGCCCCAATTGTCTTCTTTCTCTCAGACAGAAGGCTTGTCTATGTGGGAAATTTGCTGTGCAGTAAGCCAAGCCACATGCTTTTCCCCAGTAATGCTCTGAACGTACACTTTTAGGGAAGAATATTGTTACGTGGGTGGTTTTTTTTGAGGCACTCTGACAGAATATATGGTTGGAAATGGGTGCAGAGAAGTTATGTAAAATTCACAGCCTCGCATGCCACAGACTGACTTTCTCTGGTGAAGGTTAGTGTAAACAAGCTCCCAGAAAAATGGCTGAGAGGAAAAAATTCATAACATCCAGCCACCCTCTTCATTGCTCTGCCCCTCTCCCTCTGAAGGCTCCAGAGCTTTACTAGGTGCAACTCTTTCAGAAGTCTGGCAGATCTGAGGCTTATTGCTGTGGTTTGTAGTCAGACAAAGCAAAAAAAAAGACGGTTCAATATTAATGGAGCTGAAGCCTCTTGGGCCTGCAAGAAAAAGGGTCAAAAAAATCTGGCAGGGCTGTTTCCATTGGAAGAAAGCAGTTCCACCACAATAAGGGGCTCACTCATCTCTGTCACACTGGTATAATATAAACATAAATGATATAAATAATGTCATGCTTGGGAGAGTCACCGAGTAGAGCAATGGAGCCAGGCCAGACACACAGTGGAGGCTCGGGGGGCCAGGACTGTGAGGGCTGTGAGGGGCACAGGGCCATGGCAGCACTGCTGACCCACGCTCTGCCCTTACTGGTGAGGAGGACAATGAGCTGTGTACAAGCCAGGCTGGAGAATTGCTGATCCTAAGTTAATCTACTTTTTCTAATTTTAAAATGCCTTTTTCCTCGCATGCTGACAGCCAAGCAGTATTTATCTGTTTCACAGAGAGATTCCCCCATCCCAGAGCTTCCCTCTGGAGCTGCCTCTCGAACTCTACCATGAGCCTGTTCACTTTCTTCTTCAAACCTTGCAGACAAAGAGGTGTCACAGGACAGAGGGTGCAGCCTTCACAAGGGGAACATGGTGGAGCCTTTGCTCCAAGCTGGGCTGTCATAAAGTGCTACAGCCAGACCCAGGGCCAAGGCAGCCCCAGGAGATCCATCAGGCAGAGCAATAGCACAGCTCTGCCATGTCATGGCCAGACCAGCCCTTGGGAAGGACCTTCTTGTGCTTGCAGCTGAAAAGTGGGCAGTTCATCAGAAAAAAAATCACATCCCTCACTCCAGTTAACTGCATAAAGAAAAGCATGGACCAGGGTGGGCAGATTTATCATCGAGAGCACCCACATCCATTTAGTTCCAGTAAGAGGTAATTCTGTGTGTTGACTGGAGGTATTGCACTATCACATTTATGGCAGTGCCACATATGGAGAGCACAAGGTGCTGCAGTGCCAGGTACTGTACGTTATTATTATTTGTACTAGCACCGTGCCAGGAGCCAGGTGCTGTACGACATAAACCAAAAAGTAATTCCCTTCTGCAGACAGGTTGCAGAAAAGTAGCAAAGGTGACCATTCCTGACCTGGACAGCTTAGTCTGGATCAGGACAAAAGAGAACACACATCAGATATCAGGGATAAATAAAATATTTTTTTTCTTCACAGACAGGGTCTTTGTCTAACAGGACTCAGGATTGTAACACTTGGAGAAAGTCAGAACGTAAGGCGAGAACAGACACCTTTATCACACCCTGTTTACTCAGGGTCCTTTTTGAAATATTTTATCAGAGACATCGAACTGCTGAAGAGCCTGACTTGGAAACCAGTTGTGGAAATTTAGTCTTGCGAGTGGTAGAAAAAGCCATGAGCTTCAAAAGAATTAGTCACACACATTTTACTCTGAGTAGATGCTTCATTTGCAAATGCATATGCAGACCACTGCCTTCCTCACACACTGGAAAAGCAAACATCATAAATATATCTTAAATCCTAGTAGCTTTTTCTTCTGCAGGTGTAGACAGAAAACACATCCCCGAGCAGACAGAGAGGTTCTCATTGCTCTTGCATGTTAGGTCAGGCCTCAGCACTGCCAGATAACTTCTCCATGGAATTGGCCCTTTAAATCCTTTAAAGAAAAGGGATTTATCATGTTAAACACAGAGCTTTTTCTGAGGCCTGAAAGTTAAGGGGGAAAAAAAGAACTCCAAATCAATATATCAGGTTTAGAGCTCCTTTTTCAAGTCAAAACTGTAATTTAGCAAATGTCCTTACAGCAATGTCCTTACAAGTCCTCACCATCTGCTGCAGCCAAGTGAGATCTAAATTTAAGTAAGAGCAAAACAAGAGGGAAAAAAGGTAAATATTCATATTTTTTTATGGGGAGGATGTTGCTGTAACATATCATAGTGCTTCAGTCATGGACGGAAAGCTAATCTGGGATAAATGACGTCAGGAAACCAAACTTGCTTCTTCAGGGACAACATCAAGCTGGTAGACCTGGCCGAATTGAAGAGATGAACAGGACAAAAAATTAAGGAATTGGCTTGATCTTTTTCCTTTTACTTGCGCATGTAAATTTAAGATTTTAAAGTTTGAAATTGTAGTGGAGTTTCAACATGATTAGCAACAGAGTGTTGGATTGTAACATGATTCATATATTCTTTGTCATAAAGATTTTCTGCCTTCTCCACAACTGGAAGGTAACATTCAAAGACTCTAAAACAATTTCAACAAAACTTTGGACCTTACAGGTAAATGATGTTCTTTGCATTCTGTTAGAAAGATCCTTTAAGGCTTCCTTTGCCTGAATGAAAGCCTTCATGACACAGGTTTTTCAAAGGAGAGCTGTAGCAAAGAAAAAATATCCTTTTTCTTTTTAATTATAGAAAGCTTGCCAAAAATCTCATCAAAACAACCTCTAAAATCCATAATAAAATATGCAGATAACATCAGAATTTGTTCAAATTTTTCAGATGATATTAAACCATATTCACTAGGAAATCTGAGTAAAAACCAACAGAAAGCCCATTCCAGATGCCCCTGGGTTTTCCTTCATGTCCCTCCCCCAGCTCCCTTCATCTTGGTGCTCATTGTCATGTATCTCAACCCCACACACAGGGTCCAAACCAGTGAACTGCAGTTTCACCATTGTCCCTATAAGGTGACGGATCACAGTCCTGGTCTTTTACCTGCCTAATCCTTTCTCACAGAGGGATGCCCCTAATTCTAATTAACTGAATGCCTTTGGGTCCCTAATCTAGGCAAAATCCTTTTCAAAATTTATACTGATAAAAGTGCCAGGGAAGTATGTATGTGCCAAGATCCTATATGGAATACAGAAGTATTTATTAATCCAGACACAGTCCTTGTGAGTATTTCTTGACATGTGTGAATCTTGCACTTTTAGTATAGGAACTGCAGGTTATTTCACAATGGAAGCTCCCCCTTGAAAGTGCCTAGTACTGGTTTTAAGATGATGAAGGCATTCTGTGGCTAAAATAAAAATGTTTTCTAGGGAAGAGTGGAGAAACCAAAGACTAAAAATTCTGCTTGCTGAAAGAGAGATCCAGAGATGGCCTCAGGCTGGTTGTAAAGGCCAGCATTGATTATCATTTAAGCAGCAAAAAACAAAGGGGCACAAGGACAGTATTCAAAGACAGGTTCTCCTGGACAAGCCTTCAGGTGTCACAACCTGGCACAGTGTTATCAAAGTTGAGGTACCAACGCACACATCTCCAGAGCCTGACAGCATTAGGGATCTTCAACACACAGTTGTAACCTGGTTGGCGTTGGCTCCCTGTGCCTTGGGAGGAGACATCAGAACCAATGCAGCTCATAGACAGTCCCATCCCCTCTGAAGGAGACACTTCAGAAGCTTCAGAAGGTGTACTTTAGGAGAATTGACTTTAAAAATATATTTTATAATTCCTGGAGCTAAATCTTGACAGGTTTACTCCTGGGATCTCGCCCTACAAGAAGTTCCACATAAAGCGCTGCTCCTAGTAAACAATAGCTATAAGAATCTGGCTGGGAATGAAATGTATGAAGCAACATCTATGTCCTGATGGATTTCATAATGGGTGAAAATAACATTAACAAAATACAGCTCCTCCCTCCCCCAGTGGTGCTTCATCCACATGCTGAGTATTGTGGGTTTACCAAAGCCCCCTCTGCAAGCTGAATGAGAGCCCTGGCCTCTCAAGAGTCCCCCAAATCAACAAAATGCCTCCTCCTAATTCTTTCTCTGTTAGAATTTGTTTTTCATGGAATTTATTTGCCCGTTTTGCATGAGCTGTTTGGCTGTAATCTCGGCAGCATGCAGCCTTGCCAGATTTCAGAAAGATGAGTAAACTTCTGAATCTGATAGCGACTTCAACAGAATACCAAAAAGGGGCTTCTTTGTTCTCCATAAACAGACTATTTACTTTGATCTGGCAAAATGAATTAATGAAAGGAAATGACACCTTCCAATTTCGTGTGTGCAGGAGAAAGAGAAGTGGGCTTAATTTGGTTTAGTTTGGTTTTTTTCTTCCTTTTTCTAAGGATGGAATAGGCTAAGGGGCATCCTTTCTAAAGTGCAGTGCTCTTAGAAACAGACAGATCTTTTCTCTGGTAAAAAGTCTCCTCAAAACACTGTAAGGTCCATGTATATGCAAGCAGTTCAGAGTTATTACTATTCCTAAAATAGGAAGCTATTCACTTGATCTTTTGGTTCAATCCTATTAGGACCCCCCTGGAGTTCTAAATGGATACCAGCCTGTCACAGGCCTGTTGCTGTGACGACCCAGTCTTTACAGAACAAGAAAAAGAAATGATAGTGATTGGCAGACCTTCCTTGCCCTAGTATGTAACACAAAAGGAGACAAAATGAAGAGGAAGTCAGACTGTTATTATAGGTTTGATGCTTCTTAACCTTACAGCACCTTACACCTGGTAAGTGTCACCCTGCAAACTTAAACCCTTGGCAGACCACTGTTACTTTTCAGTATCAGATGGGAAGAGCTAAGTCAGGCATTAATTTATCCATCCTCTTGTTTTAGTTGATTGAAATGCAAACAGCATTCGAGCAAAACTGCATTAGCAGATAGAAGAAATAAATACAGAGCGTCAAACCCTGTTTGCCTTGCCCTCAGAAGTGAGTTTAAGGGTGTAAAAGGTGTAGGTCAAGCAGGATTCAGCCCAGATCATAAATGAATGAATGGCCAGCAAAGCAAGGACTCCAAGAGGGAACTGTCTACAGCTCCTATTCGCCCTGCATGAGAAAGGAAAGAATTTGATAAATTCTACCATATGGTGCCATACTGTATCTTGCAAGCTATAAATAATAGTCTTTCTGTTTCTGGTTTTCTTTAGCTTTCCTTGGTAGCTGTGACAGATTTTCAGCAATGGTTATAAAAAAGTGCAAAATGCAGTTTCACCACCTTTCTCTTTTTTTGACCAGATAAACAAAAAAAATATTCAAAGAAAAAGAACAAAATAGGAAACTTTCCATTGGCTAAACAACATGAAAAGCCAGATAAAGGAACTATGATGCTATAATATTGTACATTCAATTGTTCCTATCAAGTGCTGTCAAAAAAAAAGATTCTTTAAGGGTGATAGATACACGACTTCATAGACTGGAGCTGTATCTCTATCTTATGCATGTTTTCCTAAACATCATTATAAATTTTGTTACTATCACATAACAATCTTGAAACAAATCCCAAGAGCCAAGTACCTTTCTCATGGCACCACGGAGAAAGTTCATGTAAAACTTTTACATTTTCCTTCCTTTACGGGCTCTCTTAAAAGCAATGAAGTTTTTACTCAAAAACTTTCAAACAGCATTTCTGACATTTGTGGGTCACTAAACAAATGTTTGCTCGAGTAGTCAGATGAAATCCAATAAACCATGATCCTTAATTATGGTATAAAAGTTTGCTGCATTAGCATGCTCAAAAAATGACATTCTCTAAAGATAACAAGGGAAAGTTAAATTAGCAAGAACAGAAAACCTGGCTATATTCTGAAATGTCTTTTTAATACTCTAAGTCACAGTTCAAGACATTAATTTTTTTGAATAAGCAATGCTGAACTTTTAAAGGTTTGTAGAAAAGCACTTACTGTTAAAGTCAGATTCCAAACAATAGCCCAGTCCCTCCGCTGACATGGGCCACTGTAGCTCCATTGACTGCAGTGAAGTTACACTGATGTAAAAGCAACAGAGACCCTGATGCAACCTACTAAAAGCCTTTTTACCTGAAAATTAAAATAATATGCTATTGAGTCTTTTGGATAATACTTTGGATATTTATATTTACAGCTTTTCACCATTCTTCCTCCCTAATCCCTCACCTGCAAGGTGACACCCACCTCCAAAACCAAATGCAAAATTAATAGGTATATGTGTTATTATTAAGGTAGGGATTAAAAAACCTATCCAAAATTTCTCAGGATTTTAAAAAGCAAGGAACTTAGCACAAATTTAATCCTATAGTTTATGTTAATCTTTATGCAACTTAATTTCCCCCATACCTGAAAAAATATTGTTTAATAACACATTGAATGGAGAAATACTTCTAACAACATATGTACATACTGTCTGAAAAAGTCTGCATTCACAGAAACATCAGAAGCTTCTGTATCTGGAACATACGTGACATTTGCCTGAAAAAAATTTTTAGCCAGGAGAAGAAAAAGGTTAAAGGTATAAAAAAAAAAAAATAAAAAGACTATATTTCATTTTATTTCAGAGAAAATGTGCTGAAATACACTGCTTTTTCTATATTGGCAGCCTAAACTATCCCGCAATAGGCTTTGCTTATTGCTGCCAATTGAGAACCTGAAATCAATGCTTCTTTTACAGACCCTTGTTCTTCTTAAAAAAAAAAAAAAACAAAAAAAAAAAAAAAGAAACAAAAGAGAACTTCTGTAATATTAGGAACAATAAAACAAGTCTATTTTTTATTTTCAGGTAAGCTGAATTCATGTCCGTATATATTTTTTTTTCCACAATGTAAAATGAGTTTTCACATGGCAGTTTTGTAATCACACATTGATATTTTTAAAATGAAATAAAACTTCTATTTGCCCAAAACCAATATGTTTATTTTTCTAATGTTTCAGGAATTCAGCAATCAAGACACGTTTACACACTTTAGTCACAAAGACAAATTATTTGTTTTGTTAAATCACCACCAAAGGCCATACAATATATTAAAAACTCCTTATTACTAATGTACACTATTCCAGTAAGGAGAAAGGGTAATATATAGTGGTTTCATTTTGAATATAAAAGAACGGATAATACGATTTTATGACATATCTTTTAATAGTTTTTTAAATTCATACACATTGATTCCATGGTTTATGAAAATCTACTTATTTTTACTCTTATTTATTTATTTTTAGTATTATTTTATGTAAATGTTTAAAAAATAAGGACAAAAGGAATTGTGCAAAATGGAAAAAGCAAGCACAAAGAACCTAAAATCTCATCACATTTTTGTCTGGATTCTGCACTCTGCACAGGAAGAATCGTTTGTCCTATAAATATAATACTTTAGAAGTCATTTGGTAATACTTTTGTCTTATTACCATTATTGCAGCGTGACACCAGCAGTTCACAGTATAAAGTTCCCCTGCATTTGCTTCCTTTCTCACAGTTAATATTGCCAGCCTGGAATACACACCCAGACACCCGAGTTACAGCGGCAGGCTGGGGAGGGCCAGCCCTCCGCTGTTTTTCCTGGGCAGCACAAGTGGCAGAGCTGTCCCTGGCAGAAGGAGGTTGGGAGGTTTGTCCCTGGCAGGATGAGGTTTGTCCCTGGCAGGATGAGGTTTGTCCCTGGCAGGATGAGGTTTGTCCCTGCCGGGGATGCGCAGGGGCTGTGCACCACCTCCTGGTGCGCCGGGGAACAGCCGGGCTGCCGCTCTCCCATCGTTTCGTGCTTTTCTCTCCTTTCACCGCTTTCACACCTATTTCTTTTTTAACCCTTCTTTAAAACTTAGGGCCCGATAGCGCCAAAAGCCCTTACCCTGCCCTGCTGTCCCCAGGCCCCTAAAAGACAGGGATGAAGCAGAGGGTGTCGACGTCCTCTCCTGCTGCCCATCTCCAAGATCAGCTCTGTGGATAAAGCCAGCACTGGGAGCATCGCTGACTTAACACGGACCCCAGCCGGGAAAGCGTGGAGACCCTGGAAGGATGGAAAACCCCCGAGCCTGCAAGGAGAAGCACATTCCGGGTGGTGCTGCGTGGCATTGCCACCAGGTGTCAATTCCAGGGAGGATCGTTTGCAAAGGACCTTTGTCACAGCCCTGTCCCCTCAGCCATCACTGCTCTCAAGCTTTCAGCATCCTCAGCAGAAGGTTCCTAGAGAAAACCCCCAAGGATCTGGTCTGAGGGATGCAAAATTATTCCTGGATGTTCCAGCAAGCTTGGAGTCAGCTCCAGAGCTAATAAACTCCCAGAGGCAGACCATTCGTGGGACAGGCTAGTCCTACCACCTCTTATTGAACAGCATCCTAGATGAGTCTGTGGGGTTTCTGACAAAGAGGAGGAATTAAACACAACAAAAGGCAAAAATACAAAATCCCAGAGCTTCTGAACTGGATCTTTGTCTCTTGCATTGGCAGAGCCACTGTGTGATGGGGATTTGGCCCCACAAGTGTAGTAAACAGCCTAGAAGAAAACAAAAGAGCTAATAAAGGGGTTTCATCATCTCTTTGGCTTCGCAGTCCCAGCTTTAAACAAAACAAGACACTACCACTATAATACCAGAAAAAATAAATGCTTTTCTTTCTTAGGTTCATAAAACACTCATTACCCATAATTAATCATAATGACACACTGTATTCAGGCCTCTAGCTAGGTTCTGGCTGGAAGCGTAAAGAATTGGCTTCTCACAGCTTCCAGTGCTTTAGCCAGTATGTTCTTCAGGATGCAAATTGATTATCCAAAATAGAAATCTCTTCGTTTCCTTTGTTTTTGTTGTGTTGAAAAACCTATTAGTTAGTTGTTAAGTCTCTGCATTTTCTATTTCCCTGACTGACTGGCTATTTAACTCCACTGAAGTTAAGGGGTTTCCACTACAGTGAAGTTGACCTAGCACCTACAAAGGCATTAAAAGCTTAACCAAAGAGTGACCAAAACTTGACCTGATCCTCACTTTGGACTTTGGGCCCCTACTGAGATTATTAATAAATTATGTATGTCTTAATACTATCCGCTCACAACAGACCCCAGGATATAATATATAATATTGATTGTAATGCAATCTCTCCTTGTCAAAACAGCAATTGATACTATTTCTAAATATGATTCTAAGATTAAAAGCAAAACAACCCACAACACCATAAGCACTCTGATACCTAAATTTTCAAGGTATATAACGAAATATACAAAAATCTTTGATTCTAAAAGTTAGAGTGCAAGGAGAAAGTAAATGTTGGTGTCCATCCATCACCCCAGTCAACTGTGATGCTTAAACTAAGAGTACAATTCTGCTGGAGAGATTTTTGTTCATTCTCACATCCCTTACACTGAACTCTGATAACAGAAGATTGGTGTTTGATCCAAGGTCTATTCAGTCAGCAGTTTTCTACTCTTTTCAACATACAGGTTTAAACAGATCAGCCCCCAGGAGACACCATACCAGTTGGCTTCCCCTATACCATGTAGGATATCAGATCAGTAACAGAAAAACACCCACTGGATTTTGGGGAAATTTCTACTCCCTTTACCTCCTTACTTCCTCACAAACCATGGACACCTGTACCAGTTTGCTCATGTCAGTGGCTCCTTTCCCCTCATCTGCACAGCCACTCTGGCCAAGACAAGTTTTGAGTGACCTTGATATGAACCAGGTTATTTTCCAAAGCCCAGGGAACTTAACAGACCATAGCTGCTCACATAGTTGAGCATTTTGCTTTCTTTTTTGACAAAGGCGACCATGAAGTGTGTTCAGTGTTGCAGAAGTAATCACTACTGCCTGGTCCCCAACGAGGCCTTTGCACAAGGCAAGCAGGACACTGCTTCTGGCATGCTCCAGAAAATGGGTTTGCTTGGGCAAAAGTGGCAAACCAACACCAACCTTCCCAAGCCTGAGAGGACACTATCCTGTGATTTCCTCATAGAGATGGTCCTCAGCATTTAATAACTATAGTTTTTGATGAATGTGCAGTGGCTGTCTGAAGAATCGTGGATTTGGTTCAGAGGTCTAATGCAGACTTAAAAAATAAAAACTCTAAAGAAAAACTCGCAATAAAATTTTATGGACCAGACTGCTCCCTTCCTGGTGGCCTTAGTGCAGTGGTAAGGCTGTCACTTAGGGCTCCCTAACACATTCCCATGGGCTGCTCCAGCTTTCACCAGATGGCAGTGGTGCCTCAGGGACTGTCCATCAGATGAGGTTAACAGCAGGCTCTCCTCCTCTCTCCTGGCACACCTACCAAATCGGTGGCTTTGGGGAGCAAAAGCATTGCACCTTCTCTGTCCTGTTCAAGACTCTCCCATTTCTTATGGCATCTGCAGCAGAACATTATAGAAAATCTCTAAATCCATAGGAGTACCTGTACAACGATGAGAACAACACTAAAAACAAGTGGTCCTGGCAACTCCTGTAGTGACATCTACAGACTCCTGTGAAACTCCACAGATTCCTTCTGTTACAAAGCTTAAAAGGACTTTTTTCTATAAATACAAGGACAAAGTCAGATGGAATCAGAGCTTATGGATTCAGTTTTGCCACAAGCCTTGCATTTGAGCTGTCATCTAACCTTTCAATTTTTCAGTCTGCATGATGAGCACAGTAATTCCCTTTCAAATAATGTGCGATGGGTTTTAATTCAGTTGTCATCTGCAAAGTGCTAAGGGTGATGAATATCATGGAAATATCCATCTGAATATTTGTGTAAGTGTACAATCCTGAAGCAGTACTTATATTTGTGATTATGTAAACACACTGAAGTTTCCAGCAAAATATTTCCATCCACTTCTCCTCCCAGCCTTTCCGTAGCTCCTGTCACACTCCACACTTATTCATAAACTATTATTTATTTTGGTTACAATGATTAGCCTGTAAGTTCTCCTATATAGTAAAGCCATTTTCCCAGTTTCATTCTCACTTTTCTGTTGGTTAGAGTTTGGGGCAGGTGGGACTGACATATTTCCAACAGTAAATCCTACCTATAGTTAGCAGACACGGACAGATTTTTCAAGACATGTGGGAAAATCCTAGCAAGAAACTTCCAGTGTATGGATTCCCCAAGAAGTGAGAGAGTCCAGCCAGGAGGTGCAGACCAGCTCAATTGTCACAGAGAAGGATGGCTTGGGAAATGACACCTCAACAAACACACAGAGGGACACATAGTTTCTTTAGGAAGCTGCCTCTTACCCTTTAGTGGACCAAGAGATCAAGCAGACGTCACATAAACTTGATCTGTTCAAAGAGTATTAATTTATACATGTATATCTTGAGAGATACACATATATATAACAGCACACACACAAGCTATAGGTGCACCCAGCAGAAGCACACGTGTGATCTGCCACAGGTCTCTTGTATGACCTACAGCTCTGGAAAATGCTGAAGGTTTTCCATGCTTAGATGAAACAATTATATTGCTAAGAGAAATGATGGCTCCAGTGGCATTTCCTCCTTCTCTGAGTGGTGGAAGGTGGGTAGGGAATTGCCTGTGGTACATGCGCTGAAATCTGGTACCACCTCAATCATCATGAAATGTGAGAAACAAGGTATTACCCTCTGTTCTGAGGCACAGGAGAAGTCTTGTCTATTACAGGAAAGCACAAGGAAAAAGGAAAGGACTGGTCTGTACAGGTTGTCTTTATCTGCTGAATTTATATTCTTGCAATGCTGAGTTTTGAGCCTCAGCTTCATCCCCACCTTGCCACAGCCCTGCAGCTGTGCGGATGCACCCGTTGTACTGAGCAAGCTAGGAAGAGACACATTTTTAATAAGTTGTTCTGACATTTCTATGCTATGGCATTTGTATTTATTACAGCAGACCATCACTGTGCACATTGCAAATCAATACAGTGAATGTGAAGCTGTTCGTAGCACTCAGAGCCTTGTCCATTACTGTAATATCCAGTTGTTTACAGTGCAGTAATGAGGCACTTGTAGGCCTCACTCAAATGTGGCTTTCATTCCCCAGCATGATCAAATGCCAACATGCTGTACAATGGTTCCTTTGTGTATCAGGTATAGACTGATTTAGCCCTGGATAACACTGCAGAAGTCAACAGGGTTGTAGTTAACTCACATCATCAGGTAAAGATAAAATAAGTCAAAATCTCAGAACCAAACAGCTGCCACATTTGGAGAACTTTTGGCTCTGATCCCTTTCTATCAGGAAGAAGAATTCAAAGAGGAGAAAGAGAACACAAGGAAAAAGGGGATGTGGAGACAGGAAAAAGCTGACATTTCAGCCATGCATTGGCAGCTTCCATATGACGAGTCCTGAGCACAGCTCAAAACCTCATTTCATAGCTTCTTTGGCTGAAACAAAGCCTCAGCAAATGTATTTCATTTTCTAGTATAACAGACTGAGTCTGCATAGGACAGACTGCAGACACACTCACTGATACTCTCTGCCATGTCCCTCATCCCTTCACATGTCCTAGGTGTGGGCTGTTGAGTGTTCATTTAGCAAATATTACGGAAATCCACGCTTCATCACTAGGGAAACAGGCAAACATTCAATTGAGTATGTATCATTATTATTTTTACAGTTTTTTACATCAGAAACATTAACCCTGTGGGGAAAGGTTTGCTGACTACAAGCACAATAAATCTAGCCTGTGTTTCCAGGAAGGAGACAACACATTCTGAATATGACTTTTTGTTCTTTTCTCACCAGCAAGACAAAGGGTCTGTACCAGGAAGGAGATTTGAGCAGCTACAGTTTGGGGGACAATCCAGCATTGCTGTGGGAAACTCACACCCCAAAGAGCTGGTTTGCTTGCAGACCAGAGAGATTTCAATGAAAAGTCATGAGCAGTACCGACTTAAAACAGGGCTTTGTCCTTCTGTCAAGCATCTTCAATGACGATATTAAAGGTACAAACTGAAATTCCTGGTACGACAAAAGAATAGATTAAATACAGATATTTTGATTTATCTTGTTTTGTCCCAAAAAGCTCATTTCCTTCTTCAAAATCTTCCACCTATACTTTCTGTCTTCAAATTTCAAATTTGTTCCTCTTTTTTTTTTTTTCCATTTTTTTTCCTCTCTTTTCAGTCTCTCTTTTCCTGCCAAGGATTTCCCTTTCCACAGCTCCCTTAGCTCATTTCTGTCACACCCAGTTCCTCCAGTGGCTGTTCCCTAGTGGACCTCTCTCTACTCCCAGCCCTTCATTTATCTCCCTGCAGCAGCAGGCTTTATGACACTGCTGTTCTTAACCCCCACACAAACGACAGTTTTACAGCATCCAGCTCTGGTGCAGGGCCAGTTCGGACTGAGCAGCCCAGGCAGGCTGTACCAGTAGCTGCTCACAGATGTGGCTCAGGAAGCCACATTGATCTACCCAAGTGCAGAACAGGAATGGCTACACCTGGATCAGGGCTGGAGCAGAGTAGAGTAATGTAAACATTGCTGTTGTGCAGAGCAGGGATGGCAAAGGAAAGACGTCTGAGCTACAGCTTCAGTGACAGCTTCCTCCAGTGAATGATATAACTGTCCCCATGTCAGCTCCTTGTCCAAAACAAAAGTATTTCTCAGAAATCAATAACTGGGCAGGGCCACCTTGCCAAATTGTTATAGAACACATACAAGGAATTGTTGTTTTATCTGAAATGACTCTGTTTGCTTGCCTTAACTCTTTTCTGGATTTATTTGCTAATCTGTAAATTATAGTAAATCATTTAATTTAACCAATTAAACAAGATGTGGGTTTGGAATCCCTTACATTTTAATAGACATGAACAATCCATAAAATTAACATTTTATTCAGCAGCTCCTAATGAGATGATTGTAATTGGTGTCTCAAGCAAAATTTATTTCTGCCACTGCAAAAGCTGAGATCTGAATGTGAGGAGTTCGTGCATCAGAAGGGATGCAGCAAACCCTCCAGCTGATGGGTTCCCCTGTTGCATTTGCCCTGACCTGGCATGGCCACATCAGGAGGAGCATTACTGCTGTAGAGCTGTGCTGTTCTTCTGTCACAAATCCACACTTCTCTAGTGTGTACAAATAACAAACTCCCTCGCTACTGCTCCGAAAATATTTAACAGTAGCGGCTCCAGGGATGATTCACATTATTGAAATGTAATTAGTCCTACAAGAAGTGTAGGAACACTTACTAGTCTATTATATTAGCATAAAGAATAATTACAGTGCAGGGAATTTTTTTTTTTTACACTGTTGCAGGAGTACATATTTTGCACTGTCAGCACATGGAAAGTCAGACAGACCTGGTAAGTCCACAGACAAGGGTTTGAGTCATAGGAACAAGAAAATATCTAAGGTTTATAAGTAACCTGAAAAAGGGACAAATGTACTGCAGCGACTCAACAAAGTGCTTATTCTAATCCTTATAAATATGCACCACATGTATCTTTACTAACTGTTATGTTTTGCAGTATTTAGGCAATAGTGGGTATTGGAGGCTTTGTCAGCTATGCTTCAATGCATTCATAAAAGCCCCTTCCATTTAAAGAAAGAGGATTTCATAGTAATGGGCAAAATTGTAAGTGCTGTCAATGGCTACATTTCATCTCATTGATTTACACTGTGTAGGATGATTGCCTGATCTGAATCACATATGCTGGAGATGTGCTGCATTCAGTGCAAAACAACTGAGTTCACAAAAGAGATGAACGAGCAAAATCTTCTCATTCTTGGTGTGGTGACTCTGTCCGTGGAGAACTCACAGGTTTACACTGAGGTGATCTCAACACTGCAACAGCGAGGGGAAACCAGCAAACAATGAGTCTTCAGATGCTGTCTTAAATCTGTCTGGGGCCAAAATACACTTACTTAATTAGGGGTGTTCAGTTTTGGTGCATAACATTGTTGAAAAGAGACAGTGGCTGGGACAACCGCTAACTACAGCTAAGCAGAGGGCATTTCAAGATGGAACTTGCAGATTGGGATGGTTGGCACGGTTAGCAAAACACTACTAAAACCTGTGTTTGCTGGGGCTTGTTCTTGCCCTGGCTGAATGGTCTGTAAGGTGGGAGGAAGCCTTGGATGGGTTATAAGCTGAACTATGTCAGCAAAGCTGTTGGTGCAGCAAGGTGGAGGGATGTTTTGCACAGAGTGATAAATTAGGCATGTCACATACCTTACCTGGACTTTGCTATGGTCTTCACAATCAATGATATGAGGCAACACCCTGGCATACCTCACCTAAACTGTGCTAGCAGCAGTAAATCCAAAGGCAGAAGTTTGGTTTGCCTTGCACTTCACAGCAGAGATGAGATGCAGACACCACATTCCAGCCTATTTCATATCAGTCCCCAAAGGTTGTATTTCTGTTCCTCCAATAGATGAAACAAGGGCATAGTATGGATATTAAAAACACAGTTTAATTTTTATTTTTCTCCCTCTCAAAAAGGGATTCAATCTGTGAACTTGGAGTAAACTCAGACCTCTTACCCCAAAGTACAACAGTAGGGCGAGCACAAAGTGAGATTTTTTTTATCACTTGTAATAGCTTAAAATTTCAGCTTAGAGGTGGGATGATTATTTGAAGTGTGCACTTCACAAACTTTCATCAAACCAAAAGCATCATAACAATGGGGTACAAAATGTTTTCGGCACAACTAAAACCTTTAGTGCAGAACAAATCTGAAAAAGTTGTCCTGGATTTAAAATATAGGCTAAAAGCCTAGGCAGACAAAAGGTTAACAGCAGAACAGGACAAAGGAGCCTGAGCAAGGTCAGAGGAAGGTAAAACCTCTATGCAGCACAGCAGAGAACCATGCTGAGTTTGAGTCCCAGAGGCAATACAGATGCACCAGTGCACATGTTAATAAGCTTCATCTCAGCAAAAACTATTAGCATGGGCACAGCCTCCTGCTGCACCAATTATTCAGCTTTGAATGCTAGTTTAGTTTCTTCAAGGTGCTCCACTGCAAACAACAGCCATGCCCTCTGCTCCCCTGCCCTACACAGCTCCTTTGCAAGCAAATAAATCTGTGGTATGCAAAAAAAATGGACATGGCTTGGTTGTGGCTCGGCCTTGCTTCCAGTGCTTGCTTTGAAGAATCCAGAGCTATAACAGTTTTGACTGTTTGAGAAGCTCCCCAGGGTATTTTTCCCTTGACACATTGAGGTGATAGAGGGTGTGGATTGGGAATGTTAGCAGGGACCCTTGAACCACAGGGCCCAGGCTGGCCAGAGCAGGGGGCTGGCAGCCAGCAGAAACTGCTCACCTTTGTCCCCACCCTGTCATACGTGGCCTGCCCTGGCTGACACTGGGTTTCCTCTGTGTGCTGAGGGCCTTGGAACCAGGATAGGACACCTCTGGCATTCTGGCAGCAGCTCTGTGGCTGTCACTGGTCTCTGCCCCAGGAATGAATTTGCCTGGAGACTGAGACAGCTGCTGCCTGGCCTCAGACACAGCAGGACTTACTTTGGGTCACATCTGGCCCCAGAACCGTTTGGCTAAACCAGCTATTTCAATGTGCCTCCCACGTTTTGCCCTCTCTGTCACATCTTCGATGGTGTCAGCCCAGGGATTTATTGTAAAGCTCTGGAAGTCCCCAGAGAAAGGGATGAATTCAAACGGAGAGGGTGCTCCATGGCTAAGCATGTTGGCTTGGGGTTTGACTGACCCTCTCCAAACCCAGTCTGCTCCACTGCTCCATGGAAGTCACTGGGGGAGCCAAGAGAGGCAGTCAGGGAAGAAGATAAATTATGAAGCCAAAGAAAATAAGGCTTTAATCATAATTATGAGGTTATTGCATGATATCACAAGAAATCATCAGGAACTTTCCAGCGTCTTTCTCTTCAGACCTATTTTAACTGAACCAACTTCAGCGGAGTTTTCTGTGAAATATAAGGCTTGCTTGGGGGACAATTACCTCCCCTTGTTGTGTTTTATGCTGGTGTGATGGATATCTATATACCAGCCTTAACTTCTTAACAGGGCTTTTGGCACAGTTCAGGAAGGAATTCTCCCGGTCCCACTCAACTTACATTTAAATGTAACAGCCACTACTGAGAGTTTTTTCTTGCACAAAGCGCCGGATGCAGAAGCAGGTCTTAGATGTCTGAAATTAGATTTTGGTGCTGAAACTTAGATCCTTTTGCAAAGCTTCTGAAGTTTGTGGACAGAGAGATGGGGGAGCAGCAGGAGCAGCAAATCATTCCTGCATCAGAAAAACTGGGGGGCTTGGGTAGCAGGTGAGTCTAGTAGCGACAGTTCATCAAAAGATACTGTGAGCTCATCCTGTCTCTGTTACCATCCATTTCATCCTGCCATAAACGGAGTAGGCTTTGTGCTTCAAAAGGGAAATCAAACCTTTTACTCCAGCCAGCATGCAGGCTCCAGAGGGCACACTGTGGCATTAGGATCAGCACACAGACTGAAACACAAGAAAATAGGACCAATTCCAGGTTACTTGATCGCCGTTGTGCTGCTTGCCCTACCTCCTTTTGCCATTCTGGGTCAGTCTAGGTCCTCTGAGTAGAATACTCCAGCCTGTGATAATTTCCTGAATATGTTGTTTGGACATGTATTTTTTTAATCCAACTGACTGTGAGCTTCCTACCAGTGCTAGCACTTTTCTCCTGCAGGCTAAGCATCGTCACACATTTTTCATTACCCATTAAACTTGACCAGCATCACTTCAGAGTCTTAAAAATTGTTGAATCTAGTCCTTTCCCACTTCCTCCACAGTCTGGTGAGTCATCATGGCTGGGAGCAGAGTCAAACTGAAGACCCACGTGGTGACACGAGTGAGTCCCACACCTGGGCCACAGTGAAGCCCACTCTGTTTGATTTGGTAAGCGAGTGGAGGAGCCTCACTTCTTCTCTGTCTGGGCTGGAGGTGGTGGAGCCAAAAACAACTCCCTGAGGAAGATTTGGTTTGCAAGAAAAACATGGAAACTGCTAGATATTGAAAGGAGCAGCGAGGAGACAAGAAAAAACATTAATAAGAGAAAAGAAAGCAGGTCTAATAACTAGAGCAGTAATAACCAGGGCATAGTGTTTAGGGACTGGGTGCCAGTTTCTGCTGTCTGCTACCTGCTTTATTATGTCCTGGGGCAAGTCACTTTGGATCCCCCAGCATCTGAAGGCCTGGGGCGTTTCATGAGCCTTCACACCTCAGTTTACCTTCTCTAAAGAAATGATAACATTTTCTGACCTCTCAAGCAACTTACAGGAATAAATACATCAAGGTTTGTCAGGAGCACAGGTATGGGGTGATGCGCACCAGCAAATATGCCTGGGCTCTTCTTGGTTGAAAAGCCCATGTGCCATGAGTGCATGTGGACACTGGGTATGTCGAGCCCAGCTGGGCCTGGGGGCCGTGCAGACATTGGCAGCATGTCTGGGGGAGCTGGTGCCACGACACGGGAGATTTACACCTTGGCTGCCTCCACAGTAACGTCCTTGTGCACACAAGTCCTCACTCTACCTGCAATGTTCCCTGCAGGGATGTGCTATTAATTCACATCCCAGCCTTATGTGCAATAATTTTTGCATGGAGACAAGTCCTGAGGCAGATGTGAGAGTGGAAATGTAAGGCAGGGCAAAAATTAAGGCCAGTTGGAGCAACAACATGTAGAAAGGAGTGATGTGTACCCCTTCTCCACTGCAGGATCAGCAAAGACTCCTGTAGTTTCCTTCAGTATTCTCTCCTCCCTGTGCCTGAATGTGCTGAAGAATCAAATCTTTTGAGAGGAAACTTTCATGAATCAGTGTAGACAATGTGGAAAAAGATGGAAGGATTTGGTTTGTTCTGGCTTTTTAACGCAGACAAAGCCGAAATTTGCCACTGAATCGAGCAGTTTGTGTCCATGGACTCACACAGCAGAACAAGGCTGGAGGGAGAGAAATGAGAGCTTGTGAGGAGGACATGCAGAGCCAAAGCAGGCCAGGAGAAATGAGTATTATGCAAAAAGAGAAAGTGAGCATGCCTGTTGTGAATGAGCGTGCAGCTGCGGAGAGGGGCACGTGCGAGATGAGGGACCTGCCAGTGGCAAGTGTGAAGATGAACACCCAGTAGTGACAATGATGCTCAGGCCAATCAATGATGCTTGATGCATGGGGGACAGGATAGATGTCATTATTCTACAAAACCGTACACAAGCAAAAACAAAGCCATCTTTTTTAAATGGAAATGAAAGAGAAACGACAGGCGAAAAGCAAAATATTTGTGACATGATTTAAACAAAGAGAAGTAAATCCAAAGAATATATTTTTTCCCAACCAATATGATGTACGGTATGGTTTACAGGAGAAGAAAGAAAAAAATCAATCTGTGGCAATATCTGATGTGCCTCTGTGTAATAAACTGTTCTGCAATTATATGAACAAGGTGGTGGTTGTGACGAGAGGTAGGGGATTTTTGTGTCTCCAAATGTGCTGGGTTTGTATCATCCTGTCACCAGTTGTTCAATATTGTGATACTGGACAATCTCCAGTGTTTTTCCCAGTAGGTCAGTGAACTTATTTTCTTATCAAGCCTTAAGGCAGGTGCAGACATGAGGAAGGCATTTGCCTTTGTTTTTCTCCTTCAGACCAGCCCAGCAGCTCCTTAGTATGCGTGGCCAGCAGTTCAACCACACAAGTTTCCTCCTCCCAGTATTTTCTTTATAAGGACTGCAGCGAAAAGCACAACGGGGAGAAGTTTCATCTCTCCCTGTAAATACGAATGAGAGAAGTGTCTAATACCTGTTATAAAAGATGGCATTTTAATTACAGCGCTGTACTGCAGCAGGCACACACACACATCTGCACCTGCACACAGCCACAGAAATACACACACCCCACTGCACCTCTCCCCCCTCCCCAGGATGAGGAAGGTCTCCTTCCTCCTCCAATCCCTTCCTCACCTTTATGGAAGCCAGGGAACACGGGCTGATTGGAAAGGTCTCTTTCCTTGATAACAACAATTCAATGCGCCTTGACATTTTAATAGCCTGCCGTCCTAGTGAACACAATCGAGCTGAGCACTGAAGCAAAAATCATTAGGTAAGCAAGATAATCTAAACGAAAAATCAGCCTCAACTGGTTCCCACATCTGGGGCACATCTGGGCAGAGCCTACCCTTTCCTGCCTGCTTCTGAACAGGAATCCTCTCCTGGGAAGGCTGTCAGGGGAAAGAGGGGCGTCCACGGATTTATTGCCAAGGGAAATCCACCCTCTCCTGCCCCCCTACCCCTCCCACCTGCAAACCCCTTCCCTCCACTCACATCCCCCCCTTTCCATAGGAGTGAGATGCTGACTTTGCAAGCCATTCACTTTATGAATATGACCCTCAAAGGGAAGAAACCCTCTCACAAGCCCAGAACTATGTTATCATCGTTATTAAGGAGCTTAAAAAGGAGCTGGGAAGAGGAGACACCAGTGGAATTGCAGCCTGATTGTGATTGATGTGTTCCTATTAGCTCCTCACTGTTATCTCTCTGGATGGCAAGAACAGCCAGTGGCTTGTAACACAACAGATTACCTGAGTTTTCAGCCCTAGACGGATGTTTAAATAAAATATAGTCCCTTTTAGCGAGAAGCTCATTTTCTCTCCGAGGCTCCCAGACTATTTCATGTCAGCTGTGATTCGCTGTGACTCTCCTCAGTAAACATGTCTTATCATTAATAATTCTTTACAAGCACAATTTCATGGAGTCTTTTTGTATGTGTGCGTGGGGGAAGGAGGGGGCGTGCATGCGCAAATGTTGGTCTCAGCCTCATCTCGATACAGTTTGGGAACCCAAGGTGCTTCTCTTCAGAATTTCACCTGCCTTGCCAAAAATGATTGATTACCCCTAGCAGACTGGGTGTCCAGCTATACCCAACAAATGACTTTGGCCCCTAACAACAGGCCTTGGCCAGATAGAAATCAATATTTCACCATTAAAATCTATCAAAGAAGAGTTAAGGCACCATCTGTCCCTGCCGCCTTTCCATGGTGTGTGAACATTAAATCCGACACTTGTAGTACATGAGTAATCAATATATAGTAGTTCACAGATCATTTGTGGTCCCCTTTTAGCAGTGATGGATGCTTGGAATAGTTGTGATTCATTTTGTCACACCATTAAACAAGATTCTGTCCAGTTCCTTCCTGATTTCATTTAGAGGATCATTCTTCACAGTTCATAAGAGAGAAACGGTTTTACCAATCTGCTTCTATTTCAATAAGTCACTTTATAGAGATTTTGTGTCCTGCAGACTGTAAAAATTCTGGAGAGATAGTACAAACATACCTCTAAAACTATTCACTGCATGACATATGCATAAAGTGTGAAAAACTGAATGTAAATATGTTTACCTCTTTATCTACAAATATTGGTTTTAACCCTTCCCTTGCTAGAAGGGACTTGAGGCAGAAGTGCTTGGAAATACAGCCTTGCCCAGGGCAGATACAGCCAAGTTGGGAAATGGGATGTAATTAAAGGCATGAATAAAACAACTGCAAACTCTGTGATAGAGCTTTACTCCTGAAATTGAAATGGTGAGTTCTCAGTAAAATAAACACCTTTCTTAATTGCTTCTGCTGATACGCACCCAGCTTTTTCTGAATTGTTCATTTTATACTGACAATAAATGTATAATTGCAGAGCATGTTTAAGTGGTTCCAAATAAATGGCCTTCTTTTTTTTTTAATTTTTCTTATAATTGCCATTATCATGCAGGCTTCTTCCTTTTTGGAGGAGGGGGGAGAATTATATATTAATGTTCCGTAGATTATTAATCTCATAAAAGACCTGCTCTTTCAGTCTCCAAGTCATTCAATCAGATCCTCAGATGATGCTGTAATTGGGCATCATGATGGGGCTTCTCAGATTTAAACACTTCAGGAATTGGCCCTGTCTGGACTTCCCCTGGCTGCAGTAAGAGATCCAAATAATATAAGCAGCAGACTTGGATGCAGAGATAAAATCGGAGGGAGCCCTGAGGATCTGTCAGAAGACATCTTCTAAAACCTGCATTGTGTGGCAATTTTCCTAATTAAAGGACATAAATAGCAGTGATTCATGCAACTAGCAGTGCTAGCCTGTCCTCCGTGGAGTGCTTGATGCAGTAATTTTTAATCAGGTTGGTCATTTATAACCCATTCATTTTTAGGAATCCCATTTGGCTGCTGGAGTGCGCTGACTCACTAAACACAGGACAGAGGAGGAGGAAGGCAGGAGCCCATCCTCAGCTGGATGAGGTCCCACCAAGGCTTTCATGGCAGTAGACCAGACCCCACAGACATTTAATTCAAGTGTTTCTGGAGGGAGAACATATTTGTTAGACTGCACACTGCCTCAAAGTGTATGGCTGTGTTCCAACAGCATCAAGTGTCTCCAGGAGAATGCAAAGGGGCAGGAAGGAGGACAGGAAAGAGCCCTGTTCTCTTCAATGAGATGACCAGGATAAGAAAACACAGGAAGCTGATGAGCTCATACTCATGTGAATAAAGGAACTAGCATATCAGTGATAAAATGGCACAGATGATTTGTATGAGTAAGGCTGAGTCATTGGAGAATTCCTGGGTCACAGCTCCTGGCTGGTTGGGCTCAGGTACACAAAATGGCTCCAGGCAGAAAAAATTGCCCTGGCTACACCTGTTTCTGGGCTGGTGTCCCAGGAAAACTGCCTGTGCTTCCACCCATGCTGGAGCAAGGGTGAGAGTGGGGGAGCTGTGCCCAGGAACTCAGTTCTGAGACACAGGCTTAGGCTGAAGCTGCACCTTTAACCTCTCCCTTTATATAACCGTCACCTGTTCATTCCATAAGCAGAGCTGTGCTCCTGGGAGATAACAAATACAAAGTATTATTGTTAAAAACAAGACAGTTAAAAACTAGGGCCAGAATTTCAGCACAAATCAAATATCCACCTAGATTTCAGTGAAGAGGTTCTGATTTGCACACATGGCAGGCCCTGTCCCTTATGCTTAGGATTACTGTATTTCAGAGAAAAGAGATGCCAAAATAATTACTGACTGTTTTCCAGAAAAAAAACACCACATGGAATCATTGTATGGAAGAAGTTCCTAACTTCAGCCATCCACCTGATCTGGAGCTGGAACTTGCTGAAGGCACTGAGGTCCTCCTGTTACCACTGAGAAACTTCTCAGGTTCAGTGCAGAAGCCAAAGAAAGAAAATAGATTTTAAAAAAAGAAATTGAGTAGGAAATCTGATTTATTACCAGTAAAGACACCACATGGGGAAAAGAAGAAAAAAATGAAAATATGCATCATCTTTGCTCTTCAAATATTATGCAGAGCACCCCACTTTGGCTGAACCTCTAATACATGTAAACAGATACAGGTATTGATTTTTTTGCTAATAAACTGCATAGCTGTGATCCCCTTGTTATAAATCTTTTCCTAAGCACAAAAGTGAGCAAAGGGAGGGGGAAGGGGTTGTAGGGTAGCAAGACTAATCAGGACTTCACCATCAAAGCAAATACATCCAATTAACAGCTATTAAAGAAGAATTTTATGGCACTGTGCACAGTGAAGGCCATTATATCCAGTGGAATTAATCTTAATTATTTGTACCTGTGTACATACATGCAAAGGAAAGCAACTCGCATTAATCTACATTAAACTTAATACACAGTTGGTGTGTTATCTTCTGAGTCAAAATTGACTGCTGGTTTCTGCATATGTATCTGTGGTGTTATCTCCAGTACATATGGCATGTCTAAGGGCAGAATTTGCTCCATACAGAACAACCCAGCAGTTAAATCCTTCCTGTGATTTTTAAAAAGCTAAAAATTAGACTGGTATAGGCAGATATTATAATCTCAGAAGTCTTTCTCAAAAAAAAAAAAAAAAAAAAAAA
>VZRZ01002769.1:992303-1024570 GCA_013398175.1 Climacteris rufus | reverse complement strand
AAAAAAAAAAAAAAAAGCCCAGAAGAAGCTGTACAGATTTATTATCCAGCTTAAGGGGAAACCGAACAAATATAAATCTGCAACTTTCTGAGGTTTAAATAACAGCAATTACTACCCCCAAAATATTGCATTTCATGCACTGTAGACAATGTTGTTAAAACCACCCACAACATTTTGGACTGTGGAGATTTTTTTCCAGGTGTTTAGAGAAGCTGACAGTAAATTATGTTGGTTGTTTGTTCACTTGGTTTGCATTATTTGATAGGGCTGGCTGAGGAGGTCTGTGCTGTGGTAACAATAATGAATGGTGTGCTTTTTGCTTTAAATCCCTGTCTAATGAATATAGACATAGGCAAACAGCTACTTAGGATTCCAAAATATAACTTACCACAAAGCAGAGCTCCAGCTGGTCTTCCCTCCTACTGCATTGTTCAAGGGCATTTTCCTTATCAAGAAATACCTTTTGAGTCCTGAGAAGGAAAAAGAGAAGCTGATATCCATGGTGCCCAGCAAAAGCACTTGTGATGGGGTGGTGATCGAGTACTCAACTGCTTAATAGTCTTATAAATGTTTACACCTAGCATTGGTTTTATCCAGGCCATAATATGCAAAATCCTGACCATGCAGAAGTCAGTAGGTCCCAGTTTGATGTTGTGTCTCTGATCAGGATCCCCAGAGCAGGTGCTACCTACTTTAGTAAACATAGATCAGTGCCTTGTCCTGTGTGAAAGCCTGAGCAGTGCATTTTAGCTATGTTTTAATAAATATTATTAACCTTCAGTAGCTATTAGGAGATTAAAATCTCATAGAGCCACTATACAGAATATTTCTCTTAGGGCTAATCATAGCCAGCAGCAAGTTAAAGTCTTTCCATGCTGGCATTGGCAAATGTGTCAAAATATCTATCAAAGTCCTATTATGCACTTCAGTTGTTATTAACAAGCATTTTGGGTTAACAATTGTAACTATGAACCTCTGGTAGTAAAGCTGACAGATTCATGAAGATTTAAAGAAAAGGCTTGATAATGTCTCATGTTATTTTCACTCCCTCAGCAATGTTTAGTCTGCTCTTGAATGTTTTAGGAGCTGTTACATTTCACTCTATGCTACTTAAATATTGATGCATGTTTCTCAGCTATTTAACCATTATGGCTGAAGTGATTTCTCCTGCCCAGGCTGCTCCTGGGGCTTGCTGCAAGTCACACCTGCACAGGATACCCAGTGCTGCTGAACTGCTGTGCAGTCTGGCATTTTAGCATGAAATCAAATTCTTATGTCAATCTTCGTTTTTGCACTGTCAGGGAATATCAAGAGGGGTGGTGTCACTGCATTTGCTTTAATTCAGATGCTTACTGAAGTCTGAAGTGACCATCCTCTCCTCTGCTTGTACAGCAGACCTGAGGCTTTTCCCCCAAGCCCACATCACTGTCCTGTCTTTGCACATTAACCATAAATCCAGAGATTATGTTGCCTTTGGGCTTCTCCATCAGGATGACAATATAAGCACCACAAACCAGAAAGTCTCCCAGCCCAGGGGCATCCAAGCAGCAAGGAAACTAAATGGAGAAGCTCCTGCAAAGATGGGGAGTACAGAAGATTAATGGGGATGATAAGAGACAAACTTAGAAGAAAAAATGGGAGAGTCACCTGCCAAAGACTGATGTGCTCAGAATGACCTCAGTGACTCTTTTTGAGAGGATATTAGAAAATACACCATCTCCCACTGTAAAACAGTGAGATCAGAGCCCTGATGCTCTTCAGAGCAATGCTGCACTGGGATAAGTTTGCAAGGTAAGACAATGCAGGTGGTAGTGAACGTTTAAGAAAGCCAATGAGCTCCATGATGGAATGAAGGCTGAAGGCAGAAGTACAAACACCATCATTATCTGCATTCCTGAGGTCTGCAAACTACAACAGCGATGTCTGTTCATGCAAAAAGTTGTTAGCAAGCCTCAAAAACACCAAATAAGTGGGTGGGGATGGAGAAAAGATTTGTATACAAAGCTGTGTCTTTGTGAGTAGAAAAAAAATATAAACCACAAATGGATGTTTCTGAAAATATCTCAATCCTGAAAGATTAGCCTCAGCAGAAGTGTCACAGCAGAAACCATCTGCATATTGAAGAGGTTGCCTAGCAAAGGTTTTTTTTCCCCTCATTATTATTTTCTACTTAGATTGCTAAGAAAAGATTTCTCAGGAGAAATAACAGTAGGATCTTAAAAATAGTTCTGAATCTGCCATTAAAAATTCAACACAGATATTGTCTAAGCCATCTGTACTCAGGTTGTTTTGAAGTCATCACGTTAAATATGCTGAGATTCTCTGCTGAGCTTGGTTTTAATTCCAGCACCCACTTAAGTATTTCCCTGAATTAGATGGGCAAAGAGCAGTGGGTGCTAGGGGATCAGCCACATGGGTTTGATGGTGCCGGGACATCAGGACACAGAGAGCAGCCTGCTTCCTCCTAATGGAATAAAACAGGACAAGAAATTGCCCTGAAACTAGAGGCGGAGATCCATAGGAGTTACCACAAGGACAAGGAATTGTACTGTAATTAGAAAAGTCATCACACCCATGAAGAGTAGGACGTAGCACTCTTCTGTGGTGCAGAAGCTTGTTTATATTTATATTATTTAGTGAAGCAAATGTTATTTGGATACATGTAGCAAGGATGAGTGTAGCAAGCAGAAACCTGTGTTAAATTATGAATGTCTAAATTTGGAGGAAAGTGAGTAAAATATTGACATTGGTTAAGAATTTTCATAATTCATCTTAATGTGTAGCATATAAGTGGAAGTGGGTAAAAACCTCAGCCTTAGTGAATCTAGTGGAAAACTACAGACACTTTAAAATGCCCAGCAGAAGCCATAATTCTAGGTGGATGGGAAACACTGTGAAGATTTATTGTGTCCTAAATTCTCCACCACTACAGCCTCCAAGCACATCTCAAGGAATATGACTCATTGTTTCTCTTGACCTTCCTCTGGGGACAGCAGAGAATGCACCATGAAATGGTTTCTTTTGTCACCAGCTGTATTTTGGGGTGGAGAGGCTGCATGTCCTGTTTGTTCCTGTGAGAAGAAGGCAAGGTGGAGATGTCTGCACCAGCTGTATTTTGGGGTGGAGAGGCTGCATGTCCTGTTTGTTCCTGTGAGAAGAAGGCAAGGTGAAGATGTCTGCACCTGGAAGGGCAGGGAATTGTGTTTTCTGTGTCTGTCCATTCCCAGAGGAGTTTGCTGCTCCGGCTGGCACTGCAAACACCCGTCCTTGCAACAAGGGAGCCAAGAGGATGCCAGGAAATGAATTCCAGCATGCTGGAGGCATGGGGTGGGCAGGCACTGCCTCTGTCTCCACTCCTGGGCCAGCCTGTCGTGCCTCCTCCTCACAAGCCACCGAGCACTTTAAAGCTCAAACCTGTTTCATAACGTCAGCGAGTGCGTAAAACCTTTTGTGGTCCCACATGATAATTCCGCTTCCATTGGTGCTGCTGATCTTGCCAGTGCAGCAATACCAGCTACTGCATGCCAAAACAATAAAATAGCTCTTTCCATGAGCAGCCCAGTGTAATTTGAACTCTTCAGTTCTTTCCAGTTATTTACAAGCATTGTATGTCACAAACAGACCACCTCTTTTGTAATGTTCTTTAGGAAAGCTGTGTATTATATTGGCATAATAGTCTTCTTCAGGGAGAGCATTTTGTTTTAATAAAATGTGTGCCACCATATTTAATCAATCAGATTGATTGACACCAGCACTAGCTGCGTCTCCCAGCAGATGCTGCTGCTACCTCATTCTTATTCCAGTTTCATTTCTCAATCAAATCCATGTGTAAAAAACATAATGTGCTGCCAACATAATGTAATAAAACTTCAACTGAAATGCACACTACCACGACTGAAACTGATAAGTCAAAGTATGGGGAAAGTTAACTTTAGCAAAATCATTTTTGACATGAAAATATTAAGTTTTACAGTTCAGATATGCCTTGGCTAACCCTAACATAAATGCAAAAAGTTTCTTGGGTGTTAAAAAAAAACCTATAGAAAGAAATTATTCTAAAAGTTACTGAGCTTTTAGCTGTCTCCCAGCACTTTCTAATCTTTGGAGTTTGCTGGTGTCATTCCACTTGGATTTAAGCATGGGCTGCCCAGGTGAGATGAATTACAACTTTTACCCAAACAGCTCAGGTATCTGTGTTAGGGTGAACACCAGGTAGTGGTGATGCAGGGCTCTGTGCCAGAGCCTGAACCAGCAGGTTTGGAAGGTAATGATTCCTACAAGCACAATGGGAACCCTGGCTGGAGGATGTCACACACAGGACGAAACTACTCTTAACTCTTTCAAAGTTCATTCTAAATAATCTGTACACCCCACATTATCCACAGGGCATGTATGATTCACAGAGCATTTTTCCAGGGAATTTGCCTTTACTGTGCTTACAGGAGCTGGTTTCAGACCACAGAAGTTGAGACCCCTCTTGATACAGTTGGGTTCCTCATATTCCTGAGGAGTTCCTCATATTCCAAATCCCTAAGGTCAGGCTTCAGCCCCATAGCAGTCCTCCAAGGCCAGATGGGAATTAAAGCCAAGCATCTGACTGCTTGACGGATTTTATACTATGTGCACGATGTTTTCATGTGCAATTACTGAAGGAGGTACGAAAAGAGCTCCAGATCAGTTTTTTAAGGCCCTACAATAAATTACTTCCCCTTCATTTATTTTATATGTCTCCCAGTGATTATATGATAAGAAACACATGCCATGAATTCACATGCCACCAATTTCCAAACTTGTGTTAAAGAGGAGAACAGAGGTTTTAATCTCAAAAGATGCGTGATGCTTCAGAACACCTTTTTCCTTCACCACTGCAAAAGCTTAAATTATAAGCTTTCATTAGCTGCAGCCTGCTGGACAGTGCTTTGGGCTCACGCAAAGAAGGAGAGATTGGGAAATTTTAGGCTGCGAGGAAATTGCCACAGCTGAAAGTTTTTCAGCCTCTTCTTTAGGCAAAATGCACAAATGATTACTATATAAACACAAATAACACCTGAAGAAATGGAAAGGCTCAAATATTATCCACCTCTCCATCTTTGTCTCCAGTGAAGTCCAGCAGTGCTGGAGTCGCTGTCCCACCACCATCATCCTCCTCCTCCTGTGCCTTCCCAGAGAGGAGCCAGGGTTCCCTGCCCACCAAACATGGCAAAGATACATGGGCAGCCTTGATTCTAAAAAAGAGCCATGGAAATGATTCAGCATTTGGAAAAACCTGCTTTGTAGTGCAAAGGTCAATCCATGCAACTTAGTAAAATGGAAATTCAGCAACAGTTTTGTTTTCACCTACACATAATATCTGGGGAGGAAATTCTGACAGCAGAGGGCTCTTTAAGCCAACAGGATGAGGTACAGAAGGATCTGGTAGCTCCAAGATCAAGCTAAAAACATTTGGACTGAAAAAAAGCTGAAATTTATTAGTGATGAAAAAAATCCCTAGGACTTCCTTGCTTTAGAAATTAGTTGAATTTCATACCAGCTGGAATTGTAGTTCCAGTTGGATTGTAATTATAATTTCCATTTAATTTAGATGTGTTTGTTAAAGAGATAAAATTGTTTGAAATTGCATCTTATTATGACAAGCTATCCTAAAATGAAGCTTATTGTTATCTTGGAATAATTCAGATACATAAAATAACACACTTAAGGAGATAAAAGTGGCTCAAATTCCATAGTAATTTCTTTTTAGCAAGTAATCTGAGGGAGAAACTTGAACTTCTTGAAAGAGCCCAGGCTGCAGAAACTTGCCACAAAAATATGTAATGCATTGCCTGCATTTTTTAAATTTTTTTTTTTTTTTTAAGTTTAAAAGTCCTCAAAAGTTCACCATTTGCTCCCAGTCCATTTCAGGACTGAGACCCCACTGGAAGGTGTCAGCCAAATGTCTTTTTGTTCCATCAAGAAACATGTGCCCTCTCTTCTGGCACAATGAGCATCCTGCATTCAAGGGATTTTCCCTGTGGACAGTCACAGCTTCTGCCTCTGAGAGGTCAAGCACTGGCTCTGCAGCACTGAAATGTTCAACACTGAAAACCTCATCCCTGTTCATCAGCCCCATGTAGATATTTCTGCTAGAAAAATAAAGGAAACTGCCCATTTTGTGAGCAAATACACTGAAGCAGGCGATGTATTCCATGTCTGAGGAAAGGCAGAGCCAAACAAAGCCGGAGCAGAGCTTTCTTGGAGATGGTACAGTGAAAACACTCCCATGTGGAACAAAGGAGAAACCTCTCCAAGAAATTTTCCTCAGCACTGCTGCTGAAAGAAGTGTAGTGCCTCCATAGCACAAAGCACAGAGGCTGGAGCAGGGCTTTTCATGGCATGTCCTGTGTGCCTCAAGCAGAATCTGGCTCTCAGCGTGGCTTCAGGAGACAGAGCTGATGGCCAGATTCCAGGGAGAAATGGTTCTATTAAAACATGGACATGAAAGAAAACAGCAGCATGATTTTTGACCCTAAAATATTCCAATTAAATTTCATCCACATCTGTAATAAAATTCTTTCTGGCACAGCCCTAGCAATGTCCTTCCAGATTATAACACTCCGTATTATTCCAGAGAGTACCAATGGAACACAATTACATCCAGAGCCATGACTGCCATTTTCTGATTTGCAAAACAGCCACTTATCTCAGTATCTGGGCACATTGTTTCTCCTAAGGGTGGTAATTTGCACTGGAGACCATAAAGGCTATAAAGGCCTTCCCCTGCTGTTACAGAATTACCCCTCCCAGAAGCTCTCCAAATGAGGCACAGTTTGCCAATGTGTATGTGGAGGAATTAAAGTCCAGAGGGTGAAGTTCAGTGGCTGAAACATAAGTCTCTAACGCCAGGTGGGATTCTCTGGGGAGCTGAGACATCAGTATGCAGCTGGCAGGGATGGAGGATGTCCTGAGACCCCACATCTACAGTGGAGGGAAGGGCTGCCCCATGCAGCGTGAGGCACATGAGTTATGGCAGCCAAATCCCCTCTAAGGTGATTGAAACCTGCCCGAGTTTCCCTCCAGTATGACAACTTCATACAGCAGGAAGCTGGTCTGCAGCAGCCTTCCAGAGCAGGAGCTGCACATGGGCCCTGCTCACAGCTGAGAGTCTTTGTCTGCCCCAAAGTGCCTCAGACCCTCAAAACAGGAGTGAGACTCAGACTTCTTTGCAGGAGGGACAGACTTGTCAGAGCTGACACGCTGCAGGCTCTGCCACCTCCACACAAGGATGTCTGCTTGACTAATACCTTCTCATGAATGTCTCCGTGACCTTTTCTGGGTTTTGTTGAACACATAGTTCAAGCTTGTCAAAGGCCTGATCACTGAAGCGTATTTTTGTGTGTACCTTTGGCTCTGAACATCCAAGTCCATGCATTTCAGTCTTTCACTGCTGCTACTTGTTGCTTCTTGATCTTTTTATATGCACATTTTTAATTACGTTTCCCTTCCCACTCATGCCCCAACATAATTTCTTGGTATAAGGAAGTGGAACAGTGTTCCTCCCTCCCATGAACATTTAAGCCCTGAAGCAGAATGTGCTACCACTGTACTAAGGGTCATGTTTTCTAGTGGAAGTGAGATGTGCAGAGACCCCACATCTGTGGGGTCTGTGGTCAAGGTGGGGAGGACGCATTTTTCTTGTCTTCTGCTCCCTCTTGCTGCCTTTTCCTGCCATTCCCTAGCACAAGGCCAGGAGTGTTGATTCCTTCTCCCCAAGAGCCTGACAGCTGTGATTTGACTCTGGATGACAGAGAGAAAAAAAATAAGGCACAGAAGTGGGTGATGAGGGCAGAGAAAATGGTGCTACTGCTCCTGTCCCTGTGGCCAGGCAGCACCAGGGTTCCCTGGCAGCTGCAGGCACTCCCAGCACAGGCTGTTCCCACTGCCTCTGCTGCACCGCTCTGCTGTGGGGTTCCTGCCTTCTACTGGGTTTGGATGCCTTCCAAAATTTCCCTCAGGAATGCAGCTGGAAGGAGGGAAATGGCAATTTTTAACACTTCATATTTCAGCCCGAATGGAACGAAACTTCAGTGGAGCAAAAGCAGGGAGGTTGAGCACCTCCGCAGCCCGAGGGCTGCCTGCTCACCAAACACCGCCAGCACGCCACGATCCCAATGCCAGTGTTGTGAAGGGAAAAGACATAGGACACTTGTGTGAGGGGACAGGTTGCAAAGCCTGGAAAAATTATTTCATCGCACACCTTCCTCTAGTACATACCAGAGAAGTCCAAAATAATCTGGACATTAATATTTTGGAAAGTTTTGAAAGCTCGAACTAATACAAATATCCCCACATTTTGGAAACTTTTCAATTCGTGTTCAGCGTCTGTGACCTGACTCCATTTCTGATCCATTCTTTACTTCACAGACATCAAAAGTCCTGTCCTGTTCTATGTTGGACTCCCTCCTTGGCACAGTGGGGTTTGCAGCAGGATTGCAGTGCCTTACACCCATGCCGTTCCCACAGAATTTGGCTGCGGGGTTATTTACAGCCCTCCCCATGGAATGAGGCAAGGGGACAGTTGCCAGCTGTGCTGGTGGCTTTTGTGATGAGTAAACTGAATGCTCTGAATTTGGCTGGAAATGTATAACTCATTGCATGTTGAAAAAAAAATGAACATGTCAGATATGACTCTCCTGTTAAATGCCCTGCTTGGCTTGGGTTTCTCATCTCTGTGAAGAAGCTGCTGTACAGCCCAGGACTGTGGAGGAGCTGGGACAGCAGCTGTGCTGCAGTCATAGTTTTGGAAAATGCTGGATTTGAAGACAGTTTTACAAAGATTTTGGCCAAGGTACAAAGAGGAAAAAACTTCAGGATATCTGGCCAACCTTGGAAACATCCCACTGAGGAGAAGCTCTTCAGATTGAGGTGTTGATGTTGAAATAAGTTGATGTCATGCCAATTTACACTTTTCCAAATAACTCAAGGAACAGTGGAGTAGTACCAGGAGAAGTCAGAAAATGGGAGTTAGACTGGAGTGTTCTCATCTCTGCCAACGGACAGATGTGCAGCCATCTTATACCTAAGGTGTTTTGCCCAAAAGGTTTTGTTTTCTCTCATCCAAGGCATCTCTCCTGATGTTTTTCTTGTTTCACCCAGTTATGGCTCATCATTCATATCAGTAGCCTTTGGGACTTACATATTCAAAAGAATGGAAGTGTAACAGGGCCATGATTTGGGTAAAAATATCTGTGATACTATGGCATAAACCAGGAGTTTTCTCATCTAGGACAGGAGACTATTTTGGCCAGTAAGCCTCTGTATCAAGTATGAGAACTTCCTTGCCATTACATTACAATCTCTAGAGTAACCCAAGTGATTTGATTTCCTTGCTACACAAGAGAAACCATACAGACTGGGACTTGATCAGAGCCATTCAAAGGACTGATGTTATCCCGAAATTTGAATAACATCTCCTGGAGAATGTGAGGCAGAAGGATCAATGCTTAATCAGGCTTTCATTTGCTTGGACTAACAGCTAAGGAAAGTGGTTTAATTTCTTCTGTGAGAAAAGTGAGATAAATGATGTGTGTATGTGTCTCGGGTAAAATATTTGATCACTTACCTTCTTAGTCATCACTGGTCTTTAATCGCACATTATGTAACATTACACCCAATACAGATTACATCGGAGGGGAAAATCACAACCATGTAGCCTGCAGAAACTAGAAAGTAATTTGTCTCCAGGAGGAAGGATGCTCTTTTCTGCACACTCCGTGTACAGCACCATTTATCATCTGGGAGCTTCACCCAGCGGAACCGCGCTCAGCTGAAGTCACATCAGACCAACTCCCCTTTTAGAGGCGCCTGTCCCAAGAGCAGCCAGACCCTACAACTTCCCCAGGGCAAAGGCCTCTAAAGCAATGCCAAATCAGTCAGCCCAAACAGGTTTATAGGACCTTTTAAACTCTCAGGCACTGCTGTAGTGAAGTACGGTCTTTCCCATGCTATGCCTCATTCAGAGACCTGCTGCACTTGCAGATTGAAGACAGATCTATCTGGTAACAACAAAAAACGAATCCCAAAGCCAAAACCTTCAAACAGCTTATTTCCTACTGAAGAAACTTTTCTGAGCCCATGAAACCTAACTACACTTTGGCATGTTTTCCCAAACACAGCATGCAAAAGTAGTAATATTTTATGTTTCGATTACAGGACATTGTGGTCTGCAGCCATCTGCTAAGAGAGGGACATTCTGCTCCCCGAACATCCTGGTTGTAATTTGCACAACATTTGAGTTTCTGAGAGATACCAGGAGCTCCAGTACAGTGTGGATACCCATCAGCACTAACAGCACTTAAAACATGGGAGACATGACTTGAGGGTGACTGGATTTTGGCACCTCAGGATTTTTCCCCAGGCAGTGGAAAATATTCCATCATGAACTAAACACATAAGAAACTTTCCCCAAAGCACATGCAGCCCCCATGGCAAACTGAAAACATGAAGCAGTGCTTCATGCCATAACATCATCTCCCTTTTCCAGAGTTGCAGTTGGGTTCAATTTTCTATTATTGCGGATCTTTGGGGTGGGACTTTTTCGAAGCGTTCAGCCTTGGCTCAAATCCTCTCCCACTGGAAAACAATGAGCCCCCCGACCCCCTCGCTGCTTTAATGGCAGAGGAGCGCAGCCAGCACAGAGCGCTTCGGGAAATTCCTCCCCTCCGCCCGCTCCCGCACAATGGGTCAAACGTTTCATCCCTGCATGAAGCCTGAACAAACAGGCATTGCACAAGGAAGCGCGGTGGGGAGGCGCAGCCGCTGTGCCAAGGGCAGCCTCGGAGGCTGCGGCCCCTCTGCGTTAACCATTACAGCTCACAGACCGGGATCCTTCCTCCTGGGGAGCCCGTGTCCCCCTCGCTGGCTCTTTGACTGATGCCCATGAAGCTCTGCAAGTGCTGCCTGACAGGGCCAGGCTGGCCGTGGCGTGATTCATACTTCCATGTCCTCCTAAGGATAACAAAGGTTATAATTTATGACCTTGAGGGCTATTTGCTGTAAGCTCGGTTTTGGTTCCCCGGCTGCAAATGTTGACGTAAGTTGGCATTTTCAAAAATCAACCCATTAATGAAAGAACAACATGGTCACAAATGATTATGTAGGACCTTCAGAAGGAGAAGAGGAATTTACTGTTTTCTTGAAGTGGCTGATCAAACTGGTTGACCAAACTGCACCTACCACTCCAAGACACTCCAAACCTGGGGACATCTACCTGCCATGCCAGCCACACCCTGGCACTTCTTGACAAACCCTGTCTGAGCACCAGCTCAGCTTCACCCAGGCAGCAAAACCAATCTGTGCTGAAAGACCTGCAAAGTTCACCCACATTCTTCTCCTTGGGACTCACAGGTAGAGATTACAGATGGAAATGTACATGCCCACAGTAGATGGGATCTTCTTCAACCATGGTCTTCCTTGCGGGAAAAGGTGGCATGGAGGACTAAATACGGGCTCAGCAACCTTGAACATGTGCCTGTAGCATCCCAGCCAGAAAATTAAGCTTGTATTAGGTGAAGAGTGGTAATTTGCCACTAACGCATGCTTTTACAGCATTATTTCTTCCTTATCTGGGATATTTCTGGTGTGGTTCATCAATGCTTTGTCTTCAGTCTCAGGATATGTTTCTTTAGGCCAAAAGGAATAAATAGCTTTTTCTTCTGCATTAGGTAAACAGGCACAGTAAAGGGGCTCTCTCAGTTTACATTATTATTGAGGATCTGTCTCATCATCTTCAATGCCGAGAGAGCTGAGCATTTCTCACCATCCTTCTGCTGAGATGGCTACAGCAAAGGCATAAAGCACTTTCTCCAGGCAGCCCTGTACATACTGTGCCTATATAAGAGGTAAATAAAGAAGACATCACGGCTGGATGTGCGTTCTCTGCTAGCAATCAATGCACAGCACACACTTTTGATGAGGTTAGATAACAAGCATCACATGGAGAGAGGAGTACCATGCACACACAACCTTCTGAATATGTCAGCAATAAAATGAGAACTACAAAGGCAAGCAGTAGCTGCCCACTGTAGGATGTCTCATCTAGTTCAAGTTCAACTGTGCAATACAAGCCCAACTGTGTAGCTTGATAAAAAGCCACCCTAAAACAACAACAAACCCCCTATATACTGCTCTGAAGGATTAGCACAAGGATATATCTTTGTTCACAAAGCTCTTTTTAATCTTGAAAAAGGAATTTCTTACATCAAAAATAGAGAATTCTTTCATGTCACTGTCAGCTCCGTAGCCCACCTAAAATTGCATTATTACCACTGACAGAAAGACAGGTGTTAACAGCTGGAGAGAAAACAAATGTAGAGCGCTGTGGCAAAACTTGAGGAGAAACAGATGTGTGAGCAACGCTGCCTTTGATATTTATTGTAATAGTGCTTCTCAAATGTGTTCAATATTTATGCAGCCACAGGCTCAGCTTTCAGTGGCACACGAGAGCCCGCGCGGTGCATTATTCGCCTCTGCCACCACCACTCCCTTTCTCTTCCTCCCTTCCAACCGCCATAAAAACAGCGCCCGCAAATCTCCCAGGAAAAGCCGGCTCCCTCCTCCTCCCCTCCCCCAGTATGAAATGGATAGAGTTTTTTAGCAGTGGGAGTTCAGTGTGATTAGTATGCTAATACGGGAGAGAGAAAAGGAAATGGAGATGAGAGATACGGTCCTTTAGCGAAGAAAAGCAGGAACAACTGAAAGGAGGATCTCTGCTAATCAATTAACCTACAATGGACCTAATGCCATAAGAAGCTATTGTGCATAAAGGGACAGAATTCTCGGTGACAGATGGCACTTGGGCTCATGATATTACAGGGTTGCTGCTCGAGAGCTTGTTTACCTCCCATACAGGGGTAAGCAATAAAGCAATAAAATTGCTTATTTATTTTAAAGAGAGAAGTTGAAAAGCTTATTTACCAAATCAATCAAGGTTTACTAAGGCAGAACAGCCACAATCCTCATGGCCCTAAAATGCTGGATACTTCACTGATTTCAAATAGCAATTATCTATTGCAGTTTCTTGAACCCACTCTGACTGCAAAGAGACATTTAATTTGCAAATTTTGATGAAAATTGTCATTTTTTTAATTGCCTATTTCACCAATTTGAATTTTAAAACAAATGATTATCTAGAAGCTCATTTTTACTTGCCTTGGGCAAGCCCAGAAAAATATTTGTCAAGACCCAAGCCTGTCTGCTTAGCATTTGAGTTGAGAAATGCACAACTGCCTTCAAGTCAACATTAGCTGTGACAGAAGCAAGACTATTATTTAACAGCAGCTGAAAATGTCAAAAACAAGCGGCATTTGGCATTTTGACAAGACGGCGCTGAAAAGAAACTATTTTCTTTTTTTTCCTCAACACTCAGATAACTGTAAATCAAAAGTGAACAATTACCACTTGGCTCTGAGTGCAGCTTTGGTGGGTTTCTTTGAACCAGTGGGGAGAAGGAGAGCAGGAGGGATTCCATCTTCTGCTTGCAGCCACCTTCAAGGTCCCACCCCAGGCCAGGCCCTCCACACTTCAAAATCCCATGTTCTGCACCCAGGAACGGAGGCATCATCACCCAACAACTTGTGTCAGGCCTCAGGCACACTGATGTGATGAAGACATCCCAAAAGCTGAGGGCATATGTAAATGCTCAGAGGTATATGTTTCAGGTGTTAACTGTCTATCAGAATAAATACAGACTTTTTGGAGGTTTTTTTAAAGTAAGTGTAGTGCCTGGGCATTAATCAGCGTTTTTGGCATTAGAAATTGTAACAAAGGGTCAGCTGAATTCATTAAAAATAGTATTGTGTTGAAGAGAAGCCTGATACTGAAGTGCAGGAAAACTAATACCTAAAATACTTTGTTCCCATAGAAAGATTAAGTTGGAAGTTACTGCTTTAATCAACAACAAGACATGACAGAGCTTATAATAAACAAGATTGTGAACCATCTCAGGGAAACAATTCAACGGGTGATAAGATACTGCTTTCAAAAACTTTAGATACCAGAATGAACAGGACTTAATAATTTAAGACATGACAAAGTGATGAACATATGTTCATCTTCATTGCACGCACCAGATACTCTGCACCATTTATCTGGGCTCAAGTAGAATGATTTTTCTAGCAGAATTTCCTACCCATGAAATCCCTTTAACATCAGACAGCACTAGGTAGGGTATGAAATCCCACAGAGATTTGTCTACCCAAGTGTCAGTTGCCTGTTTGTGTCCTTCCTCAGTGAAATCTTGTCCTGCACCTCGCAGCTGCTGTGCAGGAGAGACATCAGGGGATGTGTTGTGTGGTCTCTTTTCTCAGTTCCATCCCTTAGCAATCTGCCTGCAGCAGCTACATGACCAACCTCACCATATCCCTCTGGGTTTGATTGGTGACTGTGACTTAGAAATCACCAACTATCAAAGTTTGACAGGTCACCAAAGCCTAAGTATTCCAAGAAAAGCTGATTCAGATGATGCTGGAAGGCATGTACTGCCCCTATAGCTTTGAAAATTCCCTGAAAGTTTGGGGGGTTCTGGTAGCAACTGGGGCCAAGCTTTTGCACTGACCTTGCTTTGGTGCTGTGATGGAAGGGAGGGGGCTGGGGAACCACTCCAGCTTCAACAAGCTTATTTAATTTCCTGGAAACCGATTAAGGGACCACATTTGTCAAGCCACAGGCTGCAGGAGTAACACAACCATCCTCATTTACCTGAGAGCTGCTCCAGAGTGGTGAAACCCAGTGGTTTTCACATCCCAACAGGCACTGCAAATCCAGGGACTTAGGATGCAAAAAACCACCCTGAATGACACACATGGGTCTGAAGAAAACTCTTCCTCACACCTTCAAGTATACTCCCACACAGGCTAAGGGTTGAATGCAAAAGCAACCTGTGATACCTCTCTGTGTCCTTTGGTACGTAAAGGTGATTCTCCTTTATGAATCTGCATTTTAAACAAAAATCAAAAAGCCCATGTGTGTACTACACAAATACCACTGGTATTTGTCTTCACCCTGGACATTTTGACCTGACATCTAAACTGAATTCCCTTTCATATCCAGCCAGCTTATCAAGTGATCCCTCCCACGTTGCTGCCCCTCACTGTCCCAAGGTTTATCTCCTGGACCACTGCAATGACCAAAGTCTGCGGAATAAACCTGGAAAAACCCCCACATTTCCAGGAATAGGTACAGGTCTCACTTTCTACCAGCTTCATTATTTCTTAATGCTGCATCTCTACATTTATTACCTACATAACACTACATGTCTAACATTTCTTGTACCACCTATCACCACAGTGGACACATCACCTCATCGATTCATGTCCTTGAAGCATCAGTCTTCAGGATCTTTCAATTCATCTTCTTCAAGCCACTATTCCAGCTGCATTTTTGCTTGATACACTGATTTGAGGAAACTGGTTGGTAAGAGGAGTCTGAAACCACACAAAGCAGTACTATTTCTCTCTTCCCAGTTTAATCTGAGCAGGCAGAGGTCCAACACAAAGCTTCAGCTGAATTTCCTACAAGCAAAATACTGGATCGAAAAAAAAAAAACCAGCAGGATCGTGGCAAGCATTTATGACAACAAGCTCATCAGCAGCCAACATTTTGTATTTGCATCATTATTAATCTGCTCTGCCAGATCTGATTCTCCTGAAGAGCTGATATCCCATATAAAAAGCACACATTGCAATTCACAGAGGATAATGACAGTGTTCATCAGTGCTGAGAGAAGGGGAATGCAGAATCTGCAGTGTGCTGCTCTTACTTGTTGCACAATGTAGGAATCTTTTTGACCTGTATCAGATGAGAAAAGAAGTAAGGTCTAAACAATTTCATCCCTTTCAAACACAGTGGGCCAGATTCCCAAGCAGCATGAAATGCTGCACATCCACTGAAATCAATGGAGTTATGCCAGGTTGGCTGAGAACTTGGCTTTGCACATCAGTTCATTCAGCAATGATTGCACTTGACGTGCAGCACAGAACAAGCATTTGTTTTTAAAAAGAAACAGTGGAGGCTTTCAGTGCTAACCCAGCCTATAGATAGTCCTGGCTCCAAGAACGGGATTAGCTGTCCTTAGCTCAGGCTCCTATGTATTTGTGCAAAGGAAGAGTAAGGAGGAGGAAAAAAGCATATTCTTCTCTCTTTGGCACACTGATGGCATGTCTCACCACTCGAGACAAGAAATTATGGTCTGCAGAGCAGGACAACTTTGCTCTTCGTTGGAACCTGTAATTAACACATGCACTTAATGTCCTTACAGGTATTGGGCATCCTTTCACCCCACCTGAACACCACGGAGCCACAGCCCTCACTTTACCTCACCATTAACAACCAGTGCCCTGGGCCAGACCAGCAGTTTCTCACAGAGTTCAAATGGACTGTGTCAACCTCAGCAAGAAGTTGCCAAAGCCATATTCCCACAAATTCTCTAGTGGCATAGCTAGGCTTACCCCACTCACTGAAGAAAAAACTGGCACAGCTGAGAGAAACAGATGAGCCCAAACAAGTTCTGGCAATCATGGCCAATGAAGTGATGCCTGATGCCTCTAGAGAAGAGCTGAGACCAGAACAAGTCAATACAAAAGCATCTGTAAGACTCCCCTTACCCTTGTTTTGAAACCCAGAGCACAATCAGAATGATCGCTTACTGTCCTCTTCTTTCTTGCAACACTATGGAAAATGCTGGAGGCATTCCTTGCATAATTTCTGTCTGGTAAATTTAGGTGCAATCCTGTTCCTCACAGCTTTCTTTTTAGTTCAAACATTTTTCCTCAGTAACTGTGTGAAACAAATCTTGCTTTGAGGTTTGATTACCAAAAAACTATTAAATATCTACATATTGGTTACAAGACATAAACTGATCAGAAAACACTACACTGTGAATTCAGACAGCAACATATTATAAATACAGATTTTTCTTTCAATAAGTATTTTGCCATATTTAATTTAAAGGCACAGTTTCAGGATTCCTACCAACAAAATCATAAAAAGCAGATCTTATGGCTACACCTGTGGACCTTGCCAGTGGAAATGTTCTGCAATGCGTGCACATATCCCTGCAGAACTACAGCAGAACAGGTCACCTCCTGCAGAGAGGTTTGACAAAGACAAGGCAGAACTGCTGCCTGTACAGAAAGTGAATCCTATGAACCTCCACCTGGGGATGCTGCATGTTGTGCATCTGACATGGATGTACAGGGCACACTGGACATGGAGCTCTCAACCAGCCTGGCCTGAAGAAAATTTAGTAACTGCCCTTTCCCTTTACATTCCTTTTTGTTCCTATATGTTGCTTATCTGCTATAGTGATGGGCAGGCTGAAAAAAGTGTGAACATGCAACAGGAGCTACTGAATTTCTGCACTTCAGAATGGAAAAGCAAGAAAGGAAAACCTCAAAAAATGCGAAAGCACAATTCAACCCGGATTTCAGCTCCGATCAGATCAAGAAATAACCCCTACTTCTTCCCCAGCATGGCTTTTAAACATTCAAAGCACAGACTCTCAGTATGCTGCCTGAAAAGCCCAGGAATAAAGTTTATCCTTTAATTTGAGGCTTTGTCATTTGACTGGGGGGGAGGCAATCAGGACAAGCTTCTGGACCATGCTGCTCAAAACATAACAACAGACACACCAAAAATCCAAGCTGGCTGCCTGAAGCAATTAAAGGAGTGTTTACTATTCCATGACAGTTAACATGTTGGACTGACCTTTCATTTACTGTTTAGTGCTGAACATTAAGCTGCAAAATTACTCATGCTTTGCATTTAGTACTGGCATCAAAACTAACAGCATTAGATAGCTATTCCCACGGTGAGGCGTGCATTCCCTCTGCCCAGCTGTGCACGGGCTTTCACAAGCACTGCAGCTGATATTTAACATCACTTCCACAGGTTCTATTCACCCATTGCCATTAGGAAATATCAGCAACACTTCTCCAAAATGTAAAAAGCATATGCAAAATGTCCAGGGTGATGTGGATGGTGGAATTATGCTCCTTCCTCACATACCAGCAAAGATAAAAAGGGAAGACTGGTGAATGCCCACAGGTCCCCGTGGCAGCTCCCAGCCAGATGGCAGCAGGGAAGTACAGGAGCTATGGAGGAAAAGTTTCTTTGTGTACTCTCCTCCTAGCTGCTTACAGTAGCTGTGTTGCAATGAGAGGCACAAGATGCATTTTTCAAGAGCCTGACAGCTCAGCAGTTGGAATATTCCCTCAAAAACCAAGTAACTTTCCATTCGACACCCTCAGGCTGACAGAACCTGAAATTTCCACTCTCCAAGGCTACAGATGGAAAGGGAGAGGTTAAGTTTCCAACAAAACACCTTTGCTCATGTGTTTCTGGCTAATCTTAGTGCTTACTATCCAAAATGATGGTTATTTCTATCCTGGCTGTAATTTGCCTGGTCAGACCCACGACATGCCCAGGATCCTGCATTTTCATAGCAGAGTTAGGAATTTTGGGTCACGAGTTGCCAACACAAACAGGGAATTTTTCCATTCACCCCGTGCTCCTTCCAGTTTTCATTTGTGGTGCTGTCCTGCTGTGGGACTGCATCCCAAACCCACATGCACCTCTCTTCCCACTCTTTCCTCACCCCTGCCTAGATGCTTTTCCATTACACATTTCCAAACCTCTATTTCTCACGTATTTTTATAACAGTGATGAGCATGGTGAATGGAGTCTGTGAATACCAGAATAACATTCAGTTCATATCCAGATCAGAACATTAATAAATACAAATATGAGTTTCTCTGTCATTTGTGGGTTTTTTTTTTTCATATTCATAGTAGCTATTTATATCTAAATCTCTATTTTCTGTATTGCAAGTGAAGTTATCTAACTTATTCCCACAACAGATTCAAAAGGGCAGATTTTCCAAGGCTGCTCAGCATGGTAATTAAGATAGAATCACGACTGATTTGATCTTCCCTGCTTCTTTTTCAGTATTTCTATAGAGGTGTGCAACCAATATGCCAGCAAAATGGTCAGAATTATTATGAGATTGCTGATAGAAGGCAACCCAGTGTATTTTAAATATCAATATCATTTCTTAAAGAAAGAAGAAACCTATCAATCAAGGTTATAATTGGATTTAATGCACATTTTGCTTTTAACAGAAATTTGCCAGTTTAAACAGCATAGACAAGGGTTAATTGGTGAAGAGGTTATACTGCTTATAAAGTTGTATCTAAAATATACCTTATCCATTCTTTATTAAACAACATTTTTAAGACAGTCTAATGTTATAACTACATGCCATAGAGTAGCAGCATGTTCACACCACTAAAGTTAAGGCTGTGTCAGCATTCTCATCATGAACCTTTCCCAGGGTTTGAACACATCAGCCATAAAATTACAGCAGTTTGAAACAATGGGACACCCAGGATGTGATCCTGTATTGATGTTAGTCAAGTAAGAATAAAAACAGTAAGACACATATAATAAAGGACTCCACCCAAATTTATTTTGGATGATTGCTGCCTTTGCACAACATGCTCAAAATTTCCAAAATGAAATTTAAAAGTCCTGATCAGAAAACGTCTAACCAGGTTTAGCTGAATCTGAGTGCAAAGTGCTGCAAAGTGGGTGCCACAGATGCACAACAGCCACTTCTCACATACTGCACATTTCACACACCAAAGGAATAACAAAAGCAACTCATCACCAGCTGTACACACTCATTGGTCATGATGACACTACAATTGTTTACCAAGTCAGCACACTGGCTACTGAGGTACCATGTTACTTCCTACAGTTAGGATAAGAAACAACTGATTTTTTATGCCTCTCATGCCCTGATAACTCAAGAGGGACTTCTCATGCTGTCCACCAAGCTGAAGCCATTTGTTGAAGTAGAGAAGGTGGATGAGGTGAAATACTGTAAGAGAGAGAGCCAACAGCTCCTTCAGTGAATAGCCAGAGCCTGCCTAAGGAAACTCACCCTTCATTCATGTCCAGCTTCTTGGCTTTATTAACAAAATGCTTCTTATTGCCATATGGTTTGATTAAGAGAAAACCTCTAGTCAGATTTCTACTTAGGTTCTAACCTCTGCTTAAAGCAAAGCTGCTCAGTAGGTGCTCTCCTGAAGCATCACCCCAGGACAGACTGCTGGAGGTGCTGAACTGCCAAGCTGATGAAACTTTGTGCAGAACCAAGCTCTTCATACATCACTTGCTCATTTATTATTTTTACAATTCCCCATTCAAGAAGCTTTCCTTTTGTGACCACGTCTTTTGCTACAATGATTTTGGAAGTGCTCCATTCCATACTTTTCAGACTTGGAGGTAAGCAGGTAAGACTGAAAAAGTTGCCTAGTTCAAGCTCTGTGTACAACTCATTCATACATGTATTAATAAAAACTTGTCTAAACACCTATGTTTTCTTTGGACCAACTCCAGCCTCCCTAGGTGACTGTAACATGTCTTACAAACCTTTCATGGAAGACTTAAAAAATAGTACTTAAAGACAAAAAAGGAAAACAAATACATTAAAACATCATCAACAAAGACAGAAGGGGAAAACAAAGTGGAGACATCCTGTGCCAAAATCACTGCAGGCACAGGTTAGCAGTGTCCTCTTGAAATCTGCTTTCTGTCTTCTTGCACAGGTTTTTTTAGCTCATGGTCTTAAAATGGAGCTGCAAAGCCAAGAGGAAATTCCTCGTATGCCCCCAAATATGGGTCACACACTAAAATCCTTCTTAAGAAGGGAACTGATTAGCACACAGCCTATTTCAGCTCACTGTCCTACCAGGCCTTCTGTGCACAGGCACCTGTCAAACAGGAGTCCCAGTATTTCTCTAGCTCAGAAAACTGCTGTAAGAACAAATGCAGTTATGGTTGCCTGGACACAGTACCAGCAATGAGGGCTCCAGCAGTACCTAAAATACAGCTCTGCTGATTCCTGCCAACAGAGCAGGTGGTGGGCAAGGACCACCAAGAGCAACATTGGTAAGGAGGGGTTTATGACACTATATGGTAGTGGCTGATTTACTTCAGTAGAATTAAATTTTGCAATAAAAACTCCCTAAGTTGTTTTTCCTATCAACACAAATCAGCTTAAAGGATTGCACAAGAATGACCTGGACTGTATCCTGTTTTGCAGACAAGTAGTTTCAGAATCTGTCCACAGTTTACATAGATACAAAAACAAACATGTATGCTGGGTGTGCCAGGGGAAAAACAGCAAATAGTTCCCAGACTCAGTTTCTATTTCTGTATTCTGTGACACTGGGCATGCACCACAGATAAATGAAATGCTATGGCAATAACCCTTGGAACCTGCATTAAGTCTCCTCACCTCTGAGTAAGAAGAATGATACACTGTTAATAGGCATAAATCAGTACTTATTGCATCAAAGCTCACCTGTAACCCATAAATTTCATAGAGATATTATGGGCTATCATCATGGAAAGAGATCTTCATTCCTAAATGTGAACCCCCTCTGTCTTTCACTAGCTGTTAAGAACAAATTCCTCAAAACTTTCAAGATAAAGTGAAGCAAGAAGTTTCAGCTACAGAAACGTAGTGCAAAGGTTCAGTTTGGCACTGCAACATTACAGACTGACAGGAATTTATGGTAAACTGTTTAGATTTGGAAAAAAGAATCCTATAATTGAACCAATATTGTCAAATGTATTGCATACTATTGTAACTTCACAGTAATCAAAATCAGACATCAAGGTTTCTATAGAAGCAGCAATCACAGATTGCAGTAAAGTATACCACTCAAGGGAAAAAAATTGCATTTTGGCAATTTCATAGTCAAGTGTTCCTTATGCTCCTCCAACAGTCATTTGTCAGACATTTTCCTGTTTAAAAGGTGCATATTGTTTCCTCTCAGTCCTCATGAGACTTCTCTGCAATGACTTTGCATTCATACTGAAAAACAGAAGTTGACAAAATAATATTAATTTCCATAACTAGTGTAAAAGACTTAAGTGATTTTTCTACAAAATGGATGATAAAACAGCTGTTCTTAAACTCCACCCAGGTAAATTTGGTCTCCTTAAGTTCTGTGGCTGCAATTTCTGTCCTGAGCAACAGAATGAGCAGGTCAGACCTTGGGGATGGCCTGATTTCCCCAAACACAGGAGCTCTTATTTAGCTCCTGGTCCTTTCAGGACCTAAAAGTATGTAACAGTGTACAGAGCAAAGCAAGGGCTGTACCCTTAATGTTTGTAGTGAACAGAACAAACAGCTCATCAACTACATCAGCAAGCAATGATAGCTGATTTCTACCTCACTGCACACCCTTGAGTCAAAAAGCTGGCTGGTATATATGGAGAAGAAATGATAAGTACATTTAAACTTTCACTGGAACGCAATCACCCCCCCTTCAAACTCACCATAGCCAGCTGCCTGCCAATATTGCCCATTGTTATTCCACCAGCAAAAAATATACATGGTAACCAGGAACGAACATAGAGGAAGTCTGGAGATGTGTATCTGGAAAAGGACACACATTTTTGAGCTCAATGTTGTGCAACACAGAGAGACCTCCAAACACAATGCAAATTCACAAATATAAGGATATTTCAACTCAAAAAGACATGTATTATAGAAATGTAATTGCTTGCAGCAAACAACAAAGGAGGCTTCTTATTGATTATAGCTGCATTTGTTCAACTAAACAAAGCATGTTACATTGCTGGCAAGGTAGCAATTTTATTTCAATTAGCATTTCTAAGTAGATTTCTCACTCACACACACACACCAGCTTTCATAAACAGTCCAATTTATGCTATGCTCAAAATTAGGTGCTGACAGCTTTGAAAATCATGTCAAATCATAGCCCTTCAGTTATTCTGATTTAATGTTACAGCTTCAGAACATTACCATTTCACCTTAGGGGAGCAAATACTTACTGATAAACTCCATTGTATACCAGAAGCTGTGATACCAATGTGGCCAGGAAAGCAATTCCTACTCCCAGACCAAAGCCACTTCGTGACCTATCAAAGGTCCACCACAGCCCAATGGACAGGGCTGCCAATGTGAGGGACAGCTGGATATTGTTGGCAAAATCCACCTTCTGTGTTGGTTGTTAAGGACAAGTTTGGAAATATCACGTACAAGTATAAAGCAATTTTTCTTTTAATTCTGTTTATATTTTGGCGCAACAGAAAAAATACCATTAAGAGAAGTACAGTTACCTGTATCAGCTCTCACACAGTAATCACATGTGAGGAAATAAGCCTTGTCATAGTCAGTATTTCAGGAAACTAAAACCTTATGATATTTCTTCAAATTTTAGAGTCTTTGCACTGTAGAAGAGTGAATAGACCCTTCACCTACCAGACAATGCAAGCATTTTATACAGACACACAATGCAAATGTTACTGCTTGGGGTAAGGACATCTCATCCTCACCTGGCCTTTATTACACCTGATATGAAATCTAAATCTAGCATTAGACATGTTCAACTGACAGGGATTTACCAGATTTATCACTCTTAATTGCAATTCTGTTTAATTTACATGATGCTTCACATTCAGCTTAACATTAGTATGTCAGTGTTTTCTATAAAACAAAATGAAAATATTACTGGAGAGTGTTCCTGTAAATCAACTCTGAAAGTCAGTTTTGTCAACTTGTGATAGAAGTGTGAAGTCACTTCAGATATCTTTGTAGTGTTTCACATACTTCAAAATGTTTTGGAAACACTAACTCATCCTCATTAGTCTTGTCCAAACCAGATAATTAAAAAGGAGGCTGTCAAGTTTCACAAGCCTGAAAGCAAATTTATGGGATGATGATATAAAAACCACTGCACTATTTTCTCACAAAAATCTGGAGAGACCTAGAGGAAATGAGAAAGAAGCTCGACTAACTGAAATAAATAATTACATGATAAAAATCAATAGCTTCAGAAAAAGTGTCAGAGAAGATCAGAACCCTCACCAAATCTGTCCATGTGCAGAACTGGCAATAGCTGCAGAGAAAGCAGTCTGGAGAGCTGTCAGGGAGGAAATACACACAGTACATTACTGATGTCCTGGAATATGGGGAACAGCTGTTAGAGAACTGCAGAAAATTTGCTGTAAATAACCAGACCCATGCAGAGAGGAGCTGTCAACTCTTTTATTTCTTAAAAGCAGCAAAGTTGCCCCATGCTCAGCCAACAAGTACAGGCCAGGTCAGTGAGAACCACAGCACCAGAGCAGTGCATCTTTGGCAAGGAGAGCGAGACTTGTGAGGGACAGTGGGGGTGTCTTGGAACCTTGGCAGCTCGAGCTCATCCAGCCATAATGGAGAGCAGAGGGTGGGAACAAAACCAAACAACAACAAAACCCAACAGAGGGCCAAGTGACCTCAGGGAATTCAGGCAGCTCTCCCATCTTTCACTTCACCTGCCCTCTCTTCCTGGGAACGAGGAGATTCAGTAGCATATGATCAGAAATTTTAACACCCTTTTTGTGAACTGTGTCAGAGCTGACACTGATGGAGATGAGCATCACAGAGATGCTCAACTTTCTTTACTAGACCCCAGTTTTCAGAAACATACCCTGGTTTTAGCTGACAGAGGAGGCACAAGGTATAACCACAAAAACCCTCTAGGACCCACAGCACTGCCAGTAAGGTGCACCAGCCCATGAGAAAAGCACCCTGTCACTCAGGGGACTCTCTCAGCATCAAGGCAGGCACCCTTTGCAGAAGAGGATAGAAACACTTCCTTGCATTATTAGTCCTGGGTATTCCTGGTTCTGACTTTTTCCCACTCTTTGCAAAGTGCATGTGCTTCACTGATGACCTCAAGACTGGGCTTCAACCTCTCACTATGATGTTAAAAAGACAACTTGGAATGTCTTAAAACACTTTTGTGTAATACCTACCCCATGAATACTTCCTACACTTATTTTAATTATTCCAAGAAAATAAAGACTCTAAGTAAGACAAAGCCCAGTATTGAGACACTTCTAAAGAAAATATTTTTCAGAACAAAAACATGTGAGACTCATCACCTCCAATACTGCTGCAAGTTTGACACTAACACATATTCTGCATTTCCCTTGCAAAAATGCTGCATGTTATACCCCTGACAATAATTCACCGTGACTGACTGTGAGCTTCTTTTAAGTGGAAATCCATTTGTTATCACCAATGTCATTTCAATACAGGATACAGCACTGGCATGATTTATTCCCACAAAGACAGCTACACATCTCATTACACTGGACCATTCTCTCTTGAACTTATGTGGCTCTCCCAGATGTCTGTCCATGCAGGGGTACAATAACCCAATCACAGCTGTGGAGACAGGAAAGAAAAAAGGCCCAGCAGTTAAAGCACTGGCAACATTTAACTAGAATAAACACTATCTAGACTTTGACAATTGTACTCACTACTAAACCAGATCTTTCAAGGATAAATAGCATAAAAAACATGCACTGTAAAAGAAGAGGACTTTCAAAGAATTTCATTATTTGAAAAAAGCCCCATAAACTTCAGCAGCATCTTCAGCCACTGCAGCAGAAGTAGCAGTACAGAGACAATTTGAACCAGGGGCAGAGGATGACAGAGCTTTCCCTCACACCAAAATCTGCATTGTAGTTCAGAAAGAGCACTAATAGCTTGCAGGCTGGCACTTCTGAAAACCCCACATATCAAACATACTTGTTTAAATAACTGCAAAACCAACACACCACAGTACTGGTGTGGTTTATAACATCAATATTTTGTGTTTTCTTTTGTTCTTGTTACAAGCACACTTTGCTTGGATAATGTTTTTCTCTTCTTCAATGCTACTATCAAGCTCACCCAGAAGAGAAAAAGCCAAGAGCCTACAGTAGTTGTTGAATACAGAAAGCAAACAGGACTTCCAGCCCCAGGGAGCTGTGATGCTCTTTCAGTATTTCTTCATAAATGTGTTCTGTACTGCAACTGCAGCTAAAGAGACTCCTACCAACCCCACTAAGGAACGATAATGGTGCTTTAATGTCAGACTGTTGTGGCGGGAGCACAGCAGAGCCTGAGCCATCAGTACAGACTCCAGTGCCTTCAGTCCAGCACTCTGCTGGGGGTAACAGTGCAAATGCTCTTTATTCTGCCACAGAGGAAACTCATCTCCAGGATTCAGGAAAATAAATCATCAGTAAAGCTGGAGTGGAAAAAAAACCTCCCTGAGCAATTTTCTTGCCAAAGGCCTTGGGCCAAACTCATGACTAATAATGGTGATGGATGAAAGGACTTCTCTGAATGCAGCCTTGATCACCACTGATTATAAATATGCAAAATACCTTTATTCTGTTCATAGCAATAAACCACACTGCAGAGAAATGTTCACGTCAATTCCAGGAAGGCCGTGCAAGTACAAATGGTAAGAAAATGGGTGAATTATCAGCATTTACCACAGAGGTTCCCTGTATGTATGCTAGCAGAGAAGATAAGGAAAGAAAATGGAGAAGACTGATTATGAAAAAAAAGGATTCTGAACACCTCAAAAGGGGTGACTTCTGCTGGGAAAAGCCAATTAAGGCTGTAATATCTTTAAATCAGGTGGCTTAAAATCAAGTAGTGCAACTGCCTAGCAGGTGACTGACTACACTTTACAAGCCATATCCAGTCTTTCCATCAAAACCACCAACCCATCAGATCCAGAAAGGCCCACAAGCTTCTCGTGAGATGATGGCAAGATGCAGCCTTCCCGAGTTCCCAGTGGCAGCTGCAGCATCCTCAGATGACCCAAGAGAGCACAAGGTGCAGACTGATGCAAACATTGTAGTGAACACTGCAAACCTCATGCATTGCTGCTACAACAAGTTGGGATTCTGTCATTTCAACCCCCACTACTCCACATATTAAAGATCAAACCTTTACCAGACTTATTTGTCAGGACAATCAGTTTAAATCAGTTTAAAGCATAAAGGAAAATGCAGCAAATGCAGGACATGAACCAAAAACTAATCAACAATGTTGTCAAGACAACAGGGAGAGGACTAAGACAACCAGCAGATAAAGCAGGTATGGGACTGCCACCATAACATGCCCAATGCATTTCCACTGGAGAACACAACTGATATTCAGGGAGCTGTCTGGACCTTTCAAATCAAGCTCCTTTATGACATCTGGGGTGTACTACTGCAAGAAGGTATCATTTAAAAAAAAAGGCAACTAGACTACTAGGAAAAAAATAGGCTTAAATATTATCATTAGCAAAACAGTGATGCCATCCTGAAAGCAAGTTTACATTCACATTAATACTCATAATTGTGAGCTTCTCAATCTGATTACAAATGGCCTTTAGGAAGCAGTTTCACCAAAGCAGAAACCTCCAGTACTGGTTGTTAAGAATATTCCTTCAGTAAAGCATGAAACCGATCCACAGGATCAGTGATTTTCAGAGCCAGGTAGAAAGTCAAATTCCATCACACCTGTAACATGAAATTTGCCTTGATACTTGAAAGAAAAGGAAAAAGAGGTATTTCTTACTACCTATAGCAGACAACTCACTTAAACTAGCTAAACACACAGAAGGCTGAACTCCCTATGTGGTCATGGGAGAAATGGAGCATGTTCACATCATCTGAGATACATGACTGTGCTGAGATGCCTTGTTCTGCACCGTGCCCCTACAGCTGCCAATGCATGCCTGGCCTCAGCTCCCACAGACACAGTCAGGGCTCCCAGCTTCATGGAGCTAAAACTGCACCTCAAACTGGAACGAGGCATAAATGGAAAGCTGGACCACAAAAGGGAGCACTTCTCAGAGTGGTGTGCCGAGCTAAAACAAGGCACTTTGTGCTGCACAGTCTGACACCACTGGGGTATTTTCAAGGGCTGTCTGACAGCACACTCCTGTAACCCAACCCCAGGTCAGCAGCAGCACCACCTTCTCAAGTTTGTTACACTTGTACTCTAACCCAGCAGAAGAAACAAGTTATACTCTGCTAACAATACTAGAGTAAGACAAATGAGTAAAAAAACAACTTCTGGACACATGCATATTTGTGTATACATGGGGAGATCAGAAGGACAGTAACAGCTCAACAAGAACAGTGACACTGAAAGGGAATTTATCTTCCCCACCTCTCACACAGTTTTTTTGAACTCTGTAGCTACATGTGCACACCAGACATACACACGACTGAACTTACCTGATGCTGTGCCACAGCAAGGTGGTACCCACCAAGCTGAGGAGAAGATGCTTGTGATCACATCAGGGGGGAAGAGAGTAACGTTTCTCTGGATCTGAAGCAAGTTTAATACTAACGCAAGAAATACACCAATAAAAAATAGCACTACCCCACGAATTACTAAATTCATGCCACGACTGGTTACAGATGAAATGTATGGGCCACACTTTTTTGGTAAGGTTGGCATTGCATCATTTTCTGCCATGACTTCTTATTTTATCAGAGGCATCCAAGAGGCTGACTGAGGATTCACCTGCAGTCAGTATTTTGACTCTCTTCAATTAGGAGACACCCAAACCCTGAAAAATAATAAAAAAAAGGTGAAAATGCAGATACAAGCAACACTACATGCATTTCTCTTAAATTATTTCGAGATTGGGTAAAAAAAAAAATTTCGGAGGCCATTAGTCCTTTGAGAGCAGAACCAACCACAGCTACAAAAATGCCTTACAAAGGAAACAGGTTTTACAGCTTTGTCTACTAGGAGACAGAGGAGGAAACATGTCAGATGGGACAGCTAGGAATGTGGAAACACATTCCAGGAGGTGAAGAAATGACACCAGTATCGTATGGGAGAAAGGCTTCTTTGCTATTAGAAAAAATTGTTTTTCTCCCCTCCTTGAAACAACTGGAGGTTATATAATTCAGCAGCAAGTAAACACAGCCCTCAGTTCCAAGTCAGGCACAGAGGTTCACAGATCTCCCTTCTTGAAGAGACTCCAGAAATATTTCTCAACTGGAAAGTGAAATCTGAGAAATAATTTTCAGGATGGACTCAGCATTTCAGCAATCCTGCAGCACACATGTTTTGTAACCTCCAGTAAGAGCAAACAGCTCGGCAAACCACAGAAGTAACATCAATACAGAGAAATCTTTACCAAAGTAACACACACTTCTGGTGAAAACTGCCATACATTACTACAAACCCGAACTGTAATCAGGCACAAAAGCACGAGGGTGAAGGAAAATGAGCTCCACCTGCCCATGCAGTAGGAAGCCTCCTACATGAGTTACTGCCGGCAGCACAGGAATGGCAGAGTTCCCACCCCAATCCCTCTTTTAAAAAAAAAACCAAAACCTGTCCATCAAGAGTCTTGTTATACATGGATTCAGTGCCACATTCATGTATAACAACAGTTTTGATAGACAGCTTAGCCACCTGGAACTTCAGAAAAAAAGCCCTGACATTGTTTTTAAATCTGAAACTGCCAACTGGTGGCGGCTTCTGTTAACTCTTATTTATGGCACATGGGGAACCAAACCAGAACATCCATCCCCTTTCCTCCCCAGCTCCAGCTGATCCTGAGGAAGCTCTCTGAAGATACAGCAGCGGAGCAGAGGACGCAGCACTCATTCACTTCTGCTGACTGAAAGCCAAAGACAAGATAAATACATCCAGGCCAGTTAAGATACACCACTCAACTGCACAGAAGATATGATGCCACACCATGGCATCCTCCATCACTTGGAAGAAGTTCCAACAGGGAAAAAAAATAAAGAAAAAGTTCTGATTGCACAAAACTTCCCACTGGCAGTTTGGGGAGGCAGCAGTGTCTTCCTAAGAATACAGGATCTCTTCTACCAATTCCCCACATTATTTGTAATTGTGAACACACCTTGGGCAGAAAGTGGACAAAAAAGGTGTCTGGCTTCTTACTCCGCTTCCTAACTCACACTGCCGGCCCTGATGTCTCTATCAAGGCTGGCACTGGCACTGCAACACATTTCCTTCAAGCAAAAAGGAGGTGCTCCAGATTCTTTTTCATTCCTCTGGATGGCACAGCAGTGCAGCTTGGATAATACATTTAGCCTCCAGGAAAGGAATCACGGAGTCACAAAAACATCACTGTTTCAGCTGAGAGTCTTCCCTGTATCCCTGAGGGCTTTCCCCACCAGGTGATCACAGGAATTCTCAAAATTTACAGGAGTCTTTTCTATACATGGCATTGGAGGCTTTATCTCCCAATTGCAAATTGCAGGAATACTGTGCCTAACGTGGGCCTTCAAATGTTATGTCTCTTCTTGGCTTTAGCTTGCCTAGGAAAACAAGTCAAACTCTTGACTCTCTATTTCCTTCACCATCACAACAGCTCTTGGCATTTCCTGAAGTCTGCATATCCCTTTTCTAAAATGCATGACCAAAGCTGGTGTTCAAGTTCACACTTCTATGCCTCTCCTTAATGAGCACTTCTGCAGCACACAGGATCACAGTTTCTTTTTTCAGTCATGAAGTGTTTTGCTCACATCCCGTGATCCTTTACTACATTCAGGTCTCTCTTCTTTCCTGTTACTGAAGTCCTTCTTCCCTGGTACCAGCCCCAAACCCTGCACACTGCATTTCAGCCCACAGGTGTTATTTAACTCTGACACTCAACTTCAATCCATTTTTCCTGCAGGATCATCTCTCAGTCCTCTTTGACCCTGCAAATGATTCCCAGCTTTGGGTCATCGGCAAGCATCTTACTGCATCCTACTCTGTGTACCAAGGTTATCAACTAAAATAGAATCACAGGATGTTCTGGGTTGCAAGAGACCTTAAAGATCATCTAGTTTCATCCCCCAAATACTAAGAAAGTTCAGCCCATTTCTGTCTTTAAATCTATTAATACTTTCCCTACAGTGATTACTTCCTCATTTTACACTCTCTTGGTATCTTCCTCTAACAAGACTCTGTTTCTTGCAATTCTTCAACTACAGGAACCTTCACACTAAGAATCATCAACTGTCCCACACGGCAATCCTGATGTAAACACTGTTCAGCTTATTGTTTGCTTTTTTTTTTTTTTTTTTACTAGAAATGCTGATGTTCAAATAAAAGTCCAAGTCTACTCTGGCATAAAACACTTTCAAACCATAAAGCCTGCATTTATATAATTTCCATTTTTATAATATGCCATTCAGCAAACACATATTTAATTGTGAAGGCTTATCTAAATTTAACAGGAAGGAAATCACCTACTGCTTTTACGCAACCACTGCAGCTGCACGTTATTGAAGGCACCAGCAACATATTTTTACTAGCAGGCAAACAGCCTAACCACAGTGAGGGCAGCTGTGTGGGTACACATCCACAGGTGTTTATAAAAAGGAATTCATGGTCTGAAACTAGCATGAGGTAGTTTTTCCACCTGGTGGTTTCTCACCTTATTTGTATCACTCCTAGTTGTTTTATCCCAGTTTTCAGATTTTCCATTGACCCTGAGACCTTCTGTCATCCACAGAGCAACAGGGGAACCGAGCAAGGTGACCAATGCTCAGGAAAGCTTCTTCAGTGCCTCAGACAACCCGGGCTCATGATGTTCTGGCACAGCAAAAATATTTACTATTACCACCTTGCATGAAAATGAAATTAATATCTCTAAAGACAACATCACTTCCTTCTTCTGACTGGGAGGCTACTGTGCCTGCAGACAGAGGGGACAACGTCTCCTTTTAATCCTTATCTTTTACTGCGGGTTTCCTCTCAGATGGGAATAGATCACAACATATTGAACCAACACGACTTCCGAGCCTCCACCTCCTGGGAATGCACATTCACAGCTGTAACACCGCACTGCAAGCTGCAGGCTTGGCACTGCCAGAGTCCCAGCTGCACTTCCCTCCTCGCTGGCACACGCGGATTCAGCCCCAGCTTTTCAAAACACCGTGCGAGCACCCTGTACACGGCTTGCAAGGCAGCCACACAGTGCCTGGCATTGCGCATTAAGTAAGTTATGACCCTACACATTCTCCAAACACACAGTCACTGAACTGTCTCCTAAGGAAAAAATCCGTCCTGTTCCCCAGCGCTCTGCCTGCGCACCGGGAGCGATTCACAACTTCTGACACCCCACAGACACACCGGGCACGGCGCGATGCGGCCAGGAAAGAGATTTATTTAGGCAACACCAGGCAGGAGATGGCAAGAAACCATCTGTCTGCAGCGCGGCAACGCCAAAAGCAAAGCAAACCATCCCCTCCACCAGGCATCGGGCGCGGGGGTTCGGCCCCGGGGGAGCCCTGCCCGCCTGGGCAGCACCAGCACGGCCGGCGGAGGGGCCGCGGGCCGGGGCAGCCCCGCCGGGCACAGGCTCTCGCGGCTGCCCGGGGAACGGCCC
>VZRZ01002769.1:957211-992214 GCA_013398175.1 Climacteris rufus | reverse complement strand
ACCGCCCCGGCCCAGCCCGGCCCGGCCCCTCCGCAGCGCCGGGACTCACTCGGCCTCCGCCATGTTCCGCAGTCCCCGCCCCGCGCAGCCTCCGCAGCGCCCGCCGGGCCTGGGCCGCGCCGGGCGGGGGGAGCGCGGGGATGCTCCGCGCTGCTCCGCCTCGGAGGGGCCTCGGCTTCCGCCAGGGCGGCTGCCGGAGCGGGTCCGGAGGAGCGCCGCGGAGCTGATAAGAGGAGCGCTTCAGCTGAGTCCTGTGTGCAGTGTTGGGCACCGCAGTACGAGAAAGACGTGAAGCTGTTTAGAGAGTGTCCAGAGGGGGACCGCGAGGATGGGGAAGGGGCTGGAGGCCGTATGAGGAGCGGCTGAGGTCAATTGAAAAGGAGACTGAGGGCACACCTTAGTGGGGTCTTCAACATCCTCACCAGGGCAAGCGGAGGGCCGGGTACCAACTCTTTTCTTCCATGACCAGTGACAGGGCTGGAGGAAACCGCCTGAGGCTGTCAGAGGAGGTTTAGGTCGGATATCAGGATAAAGCTTTTCACCCAGAGGGTGGTTGGGCACTGGAACAGGCTCCCCAGGGAAGTGGTCACAGCCCCAAACCTGACAGAGCTCAAGAAGCATTTGGAAAACGCTTTTGGGCACATGGTTTGATCCTTGGGGTGTCCTGTGCAAGGCCAGGAGCGGGACTGGATGATCCAGATGAATCCCTTCCAGGTCAGGACATTTGATGATTCTGTGATTCTATGACAGGCTGGGAACGTGGAGAAGAGAAGGTTGCATGGAGAACTCGTAGCAGCCTTCCAGTATCTGAAGGGGACTACAGAGAAGCTGGAGAGGGACTATTCGTCAGGAACTGTAGTGACAGGACAAGGAGCCATGGGTAAAAATTGAAAGACAGGAAATTTAGGTTATAAATTAAGAAGAAGTTTTTTACTGTGAGGGTGGTGAGGCACTGGAACAGTTGCCCAGGGAGGTTGTGGATGCCCCAACCGTGACAATGTTTAAGGCCAGGTTGGATAAGGCCTTGGTCAGCCTGGTCTAGTGGGAGGTGTCTCTGCCCATGGGGTTGGGACTACATGATCTTCCAACCCTTGACGTTCTATGATTCTGTAATTAAGAGAAAAGCCATATGTGTTGGGCTGTTGCCTCGTGGCCACGCTCCAGCCAGGCTGGGGCAGCAGGGAGGGGCTGTGCCACAGCCTGTTACTCCTTCAGGCACACACGGTAGGGGTGAAGTCCTTGTCCCCAGCTGAAGCTTCCAGCCTGGCTCCAGCCCTCCTGAACACCTGGTCCCACAAGGACTTTCCCATGCATTTGACTTTTCCAAAATTACACATCACCTTATGGCTTATTCCAGAAGCCATTGCCAGTTTGGGCCTCTTTGGGAAAACGTACAACATGAAGCAGCAAACAATTTGTTTTAGCCTGTCTTAGTGATGGTAAAGGCATCACAATAAAAACTACCATTTATATATGTGAGGTGGAATATGGGAGAACAATGCTTTTACATTCATTTATATATCATATATGTTCACTATAACATTATATTCGTTATTATTCTACTGTTAATGAACTCTTCCCTTTCTCATTGCACTGATATTGAATACAATTTATTAAAAATATTTGCACATTGCATCCCCCCAAGCTTAGTCTTTCATTACAAAGACTTTGACAGAGTTTTCCATATTATGAGGTCTGCAGTGGTTCAGGGCAGATCCCCTTACAGTTCCCAGAATAATGACTGGGTAGGATGGAATTTGTAGCTGTTTACTACAGTGGTATCTTTAGTGATAACTGTGGTTGCTTTGTGCTGGTATGTTGTGACCAACAATGTCACCAAACATGTACAAACTCAGAGGGGAGAGTATGGGTCTATAATAGACATATTAAGAATGGAAAAGGGAGACACTTGCAGCAGCAAAACCCACTGTGGTTTAGATGAGCAATAAACGAATTTTCACGTCATTCAACTTTGGTGTTTGTCACACTGAAACAAAGTCTTTTTATTCTCAGTAATTCCTGCTGAGCTGTTTGCCTGGTCTGTGGTTTAGATAGTTACTTTGCTGTACTTCAATGCCAAATTTTGGATTGAGAAAGACAAAAGGTTTTTTTAATAAAATATTTTTCCCCTAACGTCAGATAAATGCCTTTGGCCAGCCACATGGCTGAAGCAGAACAAAGTGCCTTATCTATTTGCGCCTTAAAGACCAGGGCCATCAGAAAACCTGAAAACAGAAACTTTGGCAACATGAAGTGTGTACATTAGGGAGGCATATGTGTCATAAGGAGATGGAGATTGCTGGATCTTTCCTTCTCTAGTCATATGCAAATATAGTCAGGTAATGATTTGTATATAAATTTGGATTACAGTAGGTCTGCTGCTGTGCTTGCTACTATAAAATTACAAGATCTTAATTCTTACAAAAAAATAAAGTGATCATAGGGGAAATATTAGCCATATTAGTAGAGGGGTATTAACACTAACATGTAAGAAAGTAAATAACCAGTGTTGCTGTAAACCTCTGCAATTCCAATGACTTTATGGCATTGCCAGTTCACACCAGCTGAAGTCTCAATCCTTGCACCCATCTGGTTATCCTAGAGGGCACAATATCCTTTGCACAAAAAATGGGGGAAGCATGAGGGAAAAGCATACAAAAATGTATGTGAACTGGAATTTTCCAAAATAAACACATCGACAAATAGTTTTGCAGAAAAAGGAGACAGAAAGATGACCTGCAGAGAAATTGCCCTTGCTCTGACTTGACTGGAATTGCTATGAAACATCATGGAAGAACCATCTCTTTTGGAAAGCAGCAGAGTTGTTTCTGGCTGCAGAACAAGATAATAAAGAATGTCCTGGATTTAGTTTTGGGATGTCAGTATTGCTCTGGATAGAACAAATCTGACAATGAAAAACTTGGGATAGTTCATACAAAGCAGAGGAGCCTGAAGCAGCCACATACCTGTAGAAAAAGTGGAATTTCTCTCCTGTCCCTAACAGTGGCTTTTTAAAAGCTGGGTTCTGTAAAGGCCTTCAGAGCTGCCAGAGTTGACTGAGCCAAGGCCAGTTGGCTTACCTGGAGGTGTGTCCATAGGAGGAAAAGTAAGAAGACAATGGATAGATGGATACGTGGATGGATGGGTGAGAAAGTAAGAAAGAAAATAAGAGAGTAGGTAGAAAAACCTAAGTCTTTGTGTGGTGATCCATAATGAAATGACCAGGTGTTTCTGAAACAGTATGTATGTGCAATTTGGGAAAAGCCTATGTGTATGACAAGAAAAAGCCTTCTGTAGATGCCTGGAGCTGATTCCTGGTAGGGCTTCCAGAGCTTATATAAAGCACAACATCGGGCCAAAGTCGTTGTTCTTGCCTTCACTGTGCGGAACAGTGGAGCAACCACACAATGCATTCAGGGTAAGAAAACCATCTGGGAGGAGCCTTGTTCCCAGGGATTGGGCCAGGTTTGCTTTCTCTGAGGTGCATGAATGAATGTCTATCATAGAGCTCTTCAAGCACAGTCTCCTTATGGTAAATATCCATGACATCCCTGTAGCAGGAGTTCTACAGAAGGCTGTTTGTAAGCTGTGCTGAAGCATGGCCAATGACCAACAGCACTTTTGCAACAAGGAATGCCTGTCCCTCCCTCATTCCATGTTGCAGACAGCTATATCAAGTACTGATGTTATGTGGGGCCTTTAGCTAGTATTGTAAAAAAAGAGATATTGTAAATTCTAAATATTCTTCAGGAATATAAATCTCTTTCAAAGCCTTCTTGGAAGTTCTCCATGCATACAGAAGCGTTCTGGAAGGCCTTCATAAATAAAGAATTATAGAACTGGGCACATTTTCCAGAAATGCCTTTTTTCTCACTAGCTGAGGATGCTGTTTTGTGTTTTATTATCTGCAAAAGGAGGCGTAGTAGCCACTGGGGTTAGCACACAGCTGGGCCACGGGCAGAGATCAGCACGGCTGACAGGTCCTGCAGCACACGAGGAGCTTGTTAGGCACAGAGAGCAGCGTGATGTGAACTACTCTGGGCTCTTGGCAAGAGCGTAGCAGGCAGTGGACAAGTTCTATAAAATTGATTTTCCAACAGCATTGGCATTTTAGAGAGGAAAGGGAAAAGAGACAGCAGCAGTGTGCAGCCATTGGAGCACATGCATTCTCACATATGAAAGGGCTTGTGCTTATCTCAGGTTAGCAACAGGATACACAATTTTAGGGTTGATATCAAAGGCATTTTTGTTTATTTATTTAGCCACTTGCAAAAGATGCTGGGTTGTCAGCTCCAGGGGCAAAGTCCTTTATTTATGTGCTGAAAGGTGCTGCATTGACAAATACAGCCTGAGTTTCCCTGTAGCACGCTGCCAGTGTGGCTCAGCCCTGATCTAGTTTCCATGCTCATTCAGTACTTGCTAAAATAGTTACCTAGGGAGTAAACACTGCCAGCCACGGCCGTGGTTTCTGAGATATGGAGTCCAGCCCAGTCAGAAGTTTGCCAAGATAACCTCATTGCATCACGTGCCAGAGAGCCACAAACAGCTGCAGCACTGAAAGACTGTGACATTTAAACAAGATACTGAAAGTGCAAGGTAATTGTCATCACATAGAATGCATCCAAATGTGGAATTTAGAAATGGAAGGCTTCCTACTGCATTTTTATAACACCACTCAATATCTAGATTCAAGGGGCAAGCTAAATAGCTGGGACACTGATCTTCAGTAGGGTGATTTTTTCCCAGTGGTAAATTCTGGTGAGAAGCAAGGACAGTCTGGAGCCTGAAGGTACACAGAGAATGTGTATGAATGCATTCTAGTCCTCTGTGTGTGTGCATCTGTCATAAGTGTGTCACTTGCTAAGAGTCAAAATAAGGTCAGTGCAGATGAGTAAGTATATGTAAAAAAGGGCAGGGAGAAATTCATGTCAAATCAGCTAAAAATAGATGGCTGAGTGGATGGGAAAAATGGCATAAGAAATGCAAACAGGAAAATTGCAGTCTGAGAAGGAAAATAGCTTTGCACAAGAAGTTACATTTTTTTCTGAACTCATCTGAAAATATTTTAAATGTGTGTATCATTAGAATGAAAATTAATATATTTAAGTTTGGATGTTCAAAATTTCTCTGCAGTCATGAAACTCAGATTCCCTTCCTCCCTCTCTCCCTCCCTTCCTTCCTTCCTTCCTTCCTTCCTTCCTTCCTTCCTTCCTTCCTTCCTTCCTTCCTTCCAACTGGTATCTGATGTGTGGTACTGATTTATTAACTCCTGCTTCTATAAACCTGAAATAATTCATTAAGTCTGAGAGANTGCACTTGAAAGCTTCTGCCCAGTATCCCAAGGTTTTCCATGTAGTCATTAGCAGGCAGTCACAATGACAATTGTATTTGGCAATACTGTTGACTGAATTTATTTCAATTGGCATAATATTTGTAGAGATACAGACTTTATACTTCAGCCTACAAAAAATACCAACAACTCATTTTAAGTTATTTTTAGAAAGGGTAACCCACCCAAAGTAACCCACCCCTATTTTGGCCTTTTCCATGCAAAGGCAGAGTGTGAACCTCTCAGGCACATATTGTGATTCTTGGGGTTGGCCTGTACAAGCCCAGGTGTTGGACTTGATCCTTGTGGATCCCTTCCAACTCAGAATATTCCATGATTCTATGAATGAGGCTACTCCTGCAGAGTTTACAATCCAGAGAGAGCAGCAGAATCCTCTGCAGGTAGTAGAAAGAAATAGCACACACAGAGTGATCCTCCTGCTCATTTGATGTATCTATTTTAAGTTAAAAAATTGTCCTCTGGAGAAGCCTGTGTCTTTCCTTCACCTGTTGCAGATGGAAAAGGTGCCAAACTTCATTGACATCTAACTTTTAGGCCTCAGAGTAAGGAGATAATGATGTTATCCTGTGTAATTTGTTCAACAGCACAGGTTATCTGGGTCAGTGTTGAGGAATGTTTGTGTTGCAGCAGTCTCAGGCACTTCTGTCAGACAGCAATCACTGCTGGCATTGACAGTGCTGGGAAGGACACATTACAGAGTAGTTTGAAAAATGTCTATTTCTCTTAGCCAACGGAAATCTGCAAATTTACAGTGACAATTCAAACACCACAAGTTCTCATTTCCAACAAATATTTCCATTTTGCAGCATTCAGCTTCCTCTCAAATTTGACCTTTCCATCAGAATGCACATGATGCAAATGCAAAAATAAAGGAACCAAGGGTTCACTTAGAAATGCAATTTCCCATTAAAAACACTTTTAATGAAATATATATTCCATCAGCCATAGTTGCTTTTGACATTCAGGTGCCTAAATACAGGGTTCATGGTCTGTCTTAGAAATACTTTAAGGCATCCAGGATACCTGCATGGAGCTGGGGATGTGACAGCCACCTGCAAGACCCTTACCTGAGGCTGGGACTGGGACTGGGGAGGGACACTCGAGGCATCTGCAATAGCATTACACACCCTGAGCTGGGAATTATTTCAGAATCTCTACCATTTCAGACAATAAAACATCCCATCTGATGCCATTACTAATGGGCTGTCAGAGCCTGAGAAAGAAGGGAGGGCAGCAGCACAGTGTTCTCAAGTCTCACCCTAAATTCATGACACTTTTGGTCCCTCCTGGTTATTTTACACCAGAGCAGTCAGAAATGCTGGCAGCTCCAGCAAGTACTGAGCACTGGACAGCTGGCTCACTGTTATCATTTGAGATAACAGCTAGAGGGGGACCCCTCTCTTTGTTAAGTCCGGAAAGAAAATTGTGACAATATGATACTGTCACCCCAGGACACTCACCCACCACCTCCATGCCAAGCCCCAGAGCAAGAGGCAGGTTGCAATCCAGGCCCTTGCAGCAGCAGCCCGTGCTGTGCTGGGAACACTCTGAGCACATGGCAAGCAGGCACAGCCAGCCTGGCAAGAAAAACATGAGGTCTGGTGTTGGGCAACCTGATTGTGCAAGGAACACCAGGATGAACAGAGCAGTAGCTGGTAATGAGCTCTGTGTAAGTCTCCCTGAAGCTATGAAAACACAAGAAGGATTAAGAATTGTCTGAGTCAGCATTATTATATATTTCTTTTAAGGCTCAGGGTCACAGAGGCAACACTGGAGAGCCGTGTGCTGGAGAAGGAAGGAAGACAAGGACAGAACTGGGCCAGGCTGGATGTGGCTCTGAGCAGCCTGGTCCAGTGGAAGGTGTCCCTGCCCATGGCAGGAGGTTGGAATGGGGTGATCTTTAAGGTCCCTTTCAACTCAAACCATTCTGTGATTCTATGGTAATATAAATTTAATTGGTACTGCAGAGTTCTCAGGCCTTTTCCTCCTTTAGAATTATTTTACCATTTTGGCTATAATCTCTGCGAAAAGATAAAGAATTGTCTCTTTCTTCTGCAGTGACCCACTAGTTACTGTCAGCAAAGAGTTGTTAGGCTGTCCTGGATTTCTGAGCTACTGCTTCAACTTGACCTTTTCTGATGAAAACAAGGGCTTAGCCTTGGTGTGTAAGATTTGATGTTACAACCAGAACACGGGGTATGAACCTTTTGAACTTATATTTTAATGTGATGGCAAATGGATCTGTTAACAGAATGTTATATTCTCCTCTACATATTTTTAAGGTATAATGAGGAAGGCTTAAGAATGTTTAATGAGGAAGATATTTTAATTCTTACCTCTTTTAGTAGAATTATCAGACACAAGTTGAACTGAAGTACACAGGACTTCACACTTACTGAAAAATACGTGCCCAGCTGTGTTGCTATGTGGAACAGTGAACTATGACCAGCCTAAACTGACTCCTGGATTTTGTCTTAGCCCTTTACTCCTATGCTACACATTTTGGCTGTGAATTTCTGCTGGCATTGTAAATTTACCCCAGTGAAGAATTTGGCCTTCATGTTGCAGAGACGAAATCTCAGGTTTGTGTTTGTGCTTGGATTGTTCTTAGTGGGTTTTTTGGTGAAGTTTTTTTCCTTGTTTTTGCTTGAGTGATTCATTTATGAAACAAGATGATGAGATTCAGGTTTCTGATGGTCTTTCCATTACCCAGGAATTGAAGTACTCTGAGCAGGTCAGGACTTGCATGAAGATAAACACACATACCCAAAGTGAACACAAATACTTAAAATACAACTTGTGCCCTGTGCTACTTACCCTGCTGATCTTCTGCTGTGGATTTATGGCTGTTGTCACAGTACTTTCTTTTTTGGCCTTTCTCGGAAGAAAGCTTTTTCAAGAGCTAAATTAATTAAATTCACAGGGTGTTAAACTAAAAATATTGTCCATACAGATATGCACATATATACGTGCATATACCTACAATTAGCAACCAGTTCTTCTAGAGATTTGATCTAAATCTGGCAGATCAGATTATCTGATAATTACTTTGTTTTGAGTTTGGATCTCCGGGGCAGATGCTGGATTCCAGATAACATAATTACCTTAGGGCACTAGCTTCCTGAGACTCACATGAAGATCTCCCATTCCAAATAAATTCAAAGGCATGTGTCAGTTGCCAAATATATTATTTAAAAAAGAGGATTTCATTCACCAGTCTTTTGGGACTAATCTGCTTATACAATTTCTGCACTCTTTTTGCATTTGTGGACTCTTTTTGCATTTGTAGTGCAGCAGAATAAAGATCATGTTTTATTCCAGTTATGAGATTTTAGCTGTATATTATTGGAGACTTCAGAAGTAGCTTGACATGCTTGTAGCCAGAATATGGGCCAAAGTGAGTAATGTTTTGTCATCAGTGAATTTCTGCTGCTTCATAAAAAGAGATCTTAACTTCAGAACCAGCAATGATCTTACATCTTACATCTTCAGATGGAACTTGGTCTCTTGTGGCTGTGCTAGAAAACTAATACATTTTCTCTTTGCTCTATAAGCAGAATTTCAGTCACCCTGGTTTTCTCTTTTACTGCATAATAAATAAGGAGTGTCATTAATGTTTGGGTTTTTTTCCTGATTCATAAATAAGAAATCTCATCCTCTTTTGGTATAGAGCCACTTCAGATGCTTTACTGATATTTTATTGTCTGCCTCACTAACAAATACACCAGAAACACTGTGGGTTCTCTTAGATTGTTCTATTCATTTGATTCAAGTGGACAATAAAACATGCTGAATGACAGTGTGACACTGATGACTAGAGAGCTTTAAAGAAAAACCATTCTGTCTCCTGCCTTTTCATCAGTTTTCATATATCTGAATGTACCCTCGCACAGATTGTATTCTAATGGCCTTGTTGACATATTTCTATTAATTTTTAGTGATTAGCCCAGTGTAAAGCTTTATCAGGTAAAACTGATTACATTGTTTTTTCTAAAGGAGAAAATAGGATGTCAGAGTTTAATAGACAACTTGCTATTGAGAAATGTTGGTTAAATGTATTTTTGGTGAATTATTCTGCAGTACTTGGAAAGCACTGGAAAACTGAGGGAGGTCCTTTAAATGAAAAAGCAAAATTACATAAATATTCATCTGTTCTGGGCACAGATGAAAGAGACAACTGAGAAATGGCTGTTCTGTGGCTTGTATCATGGCTGTGAGTTGGTGGAATACCTGGTTTGGAAACAAAAGACATTTCTTCCTCTCAAGTTGGAGCTTGCCATGTGGCAGAAGCCTGGTACAAAGGCAGCACCACTCTTGTTCCCTTTTGGCTCCCTCAGTGCACAGGCCTCCTGTGCTGCACAGGGATAAGGTGTTATTTACACTTATTTTTCTTTTTTCACTCTTCCTAATCAAGCAGAAGTGTAAGTGACTGTAATTCCTCTCTCCATTAACTAGATGTGACACTTCAGCAACTTTTGCCTGACATACATCTGGTTTTCTGGAGTCCCTTATCCTAAGGGATCTACTGGACCTTCAGATGCCCTTCAGGTATTAGATACCACGATGAGATTTTCAGGGTAACCCAGGAGATATTTCTTTCTTTCTGAAATCCAGGTAGGTTTTTTTCCCTGTTTATCACATATTCAGGTACTATGAGATGCATATGGTGTAAAATACAGATGTATTGGGGAGTAGCAACAATGGCAGCACAGGGGAGGTGACTATGTGGACTGTCTTGGAGAGGGATGGTACTGTATGCTCAGAGTGCTACAGCTCTCCACCTCTTAAAATTACATACACTATTTACAACTCTTCTTGGTTGAGTAAGAATTTATTTATGTTGCTCCATGTCCACCTAAATGTTAAATATGAAGTCATGCAGTACTGCTCTGTCTCTGAGTGAAGAGAGTGTGAGTGGAAAGACACACAGAACTTCCTTCTGTGACATTCCCATCTACAGATACATATGAATTGATAGAAATAACCTTTTGTAATACCCACAATTTTCTGTAGTTCTAATTTTTATTGTGCCTGCTGCCTGAAAGATGATAAGACTTATTCATAAATTCACACTCCAGTGGTTTGATAAATATATAACAGTCTGAAAAGGAGTTTCTTGGTGCAGTGCATGTTATTTATCAGGTCTCAGTTTTCCTTGGGTTTGGTCCTAAGGTTTGTTGTTGATTTTTTGTGGGTTTTTTTTTTTTTTTTTTTGACATTTTTGGCTGACTTCTCTGATCTTCTTCCTACTAAGAGCCACAAGGAAAAATAGCACTCAGGACAACTAAAACTAAATTCATCGTGACAAAAAATATGTTTATATACCTTTATTATATTATCTCTTACTCTCTATCTGATAAATGAGGAGGCGAGAATATTGTAAAGTGATATTCTATAGCAGGCACAACGCTTATCAGTTACTTTCCTTTGACCTTCTGCCTTAGAAAATTAATTCACTTGAGCTGTTCGTACACTAGAACATTAGGAAAAAAATAATGTTAGCACTAGTGAATATAATCTCTGCAGGAAAGCTGGCCAATTATTCAATGGCCTAATCTTATCTCTTCTTTCATTTTTATATGGCAAGTCTACATTTAAAGTATTAGATATACTGTGCTTCTGCTCAGTGCCATCAAACCCCAGTAAATAAACGCTGCTAAGTGCCACCATGAGTGAAGGAGCTTATAATGAGAAGTGTGAGCAGCCCTGTGCACCATTCATCATTCTGTTCAGGCCCATATTGGGGCTCTTTTTATCAGCACTATTCGGAGCAGTGTCATCACCTCTGGTATAAATCTTCTGTCAGTGTCTGTCGTCCCCGTGCCCTATTAAACTCATGCTCTCACATAATCACGGAATGACCTTTGGATGTCTTTCATTAACCTCTGACCTGAGCCCTGCTGGCTTCTTGTTGGTAGGTAAATCTATAACATGACATTTGCTTATGACTCAACCTTTATCCTTGCTTAATAGTCGTGCCTTTCACAATTTTTTTTTGTTCTGGAGCAAAAAGATAGTTACAATCTTAAGGCACAGCTTGGATTTTAAAGGTTGGAACACAATATTCACCAAAGTGTCTCCTAATAGGCTTTCTAATATTTTTCCAGTGCTGCATACTTAATCTTATCAATTGTAAACTGATGCAGGATGTTAGCCTCTCAAGTAATAGTTTCATTTCTGATAGAAGTTTTCTTTCCTTCAGATATTTTTCTTCTTGCTGTGTTCACCTAATCAAGGATTAAAGACTGATTAATTCAAATTCAGTTGTGCAGCTGTGCCACAGCTTAGCCTAAAATTTCTGATCCTGGAGATGAGGGTAGCTATTACACAGCAGTAATGATAATAAAAATAAGGCAAGATTTTGCTCTCATGAGGATCAAGTGGGCTGGAAAGTAGTTCCTGCAGTGCTCTCTCTGTGTTGCCGATGTCTTACTGCAAAGCCTTGGTCAAGCTACTTGCTTTTTCTATGACTCATTTACCTCACTTGTAAAACAGGCCATGGTAAAACTGTGCCTGCAGAATAAAAGATGAAAAATGGTTTCTATTTACCTCTTGTGTGCTCGGGAACCAGACTGATGCTCTTATTAACCCTGCTCAGCTAAGTGTGTGTATGGAGTTGAAAGCGTACTGAATTACACTTCTCCTCCTTCAGCCCTCACATCCCCCTGTGAATGTGCCCCTAGTTATCCTTAACTATAATTAGGACCAATTAACTAAAATTCTTAGCAATTGTATTCCTGCAAACCCATTGATGAAAGAGGCTCTCAGCAGCAAACTAAAAAGGAAGGAGTTGAGGTTTGTGAAGGCACTGGAATGAGGGAAAAGGGCAAAGAGCTGGGGGAATGGGCTCAGCCTCTGATGGGAAATGGGAGAGAGAGAATGGATAAGGCTCAGGGAACACAAAATGCATGTATTAAGGGTGAGGGAGGTTGTGGGGAGAGGGTGGGGCAGGTAGGTGCTGTGGTGCTCATTTGGTCTTTGGAGTGACCACAGAAATGAGCACAGGGCTTCCTGTGGGAAAACTAGGCTAAAAATGTGAGTGAATGTACATGCACACCTTTTGTAATTTTCTGCTCAAGTGCTGTAAATCATCCCAAAGCAATGTTAAAGTAAGAAAAGATTAGATGGCATTATCTTCTCCTGTATTTTACACATACCTTTAACAAGAACGTGCAGATAAGATTTCAACTAATTTGTGTAATGGTGACAATGTTTCCTGCTCTATATAATGCAACACACTCATTAAACCTGTCTTGATTTTGCTATGCAGGAAGCTAAAGCAAAATGCCAGCAGTTTGTTCCTGAAATTTTCTTTTACTGTATTCAGGAATGGCAAGTAGGTTATGCTTCTCTTTCCTATTTTGGTATGAGCCTGTCTCCTCACAGCTGGAAGGTCCATCTCTTCTCAGCTTGTGATCAAACACCATCAAAATGGGGAAAATTTCAGGGAATTGGGAATGAACAGATAAGCAATTTATCTCCTTTAACTTACAATGTTTGGATCTTGCATTTCTCCCTGTTGTTAATGGTATTGTCCTCATTTCTCCTTTTTCTCTCTCCTTTTCTTCTGTGCTTGGGTTTGTGTTTTGTTTTTTTTTTTTAATATCAAGGGCAAAAAACCCCAGTGATGATGTATTTCAGTTCATAGAATACCTGGGACAAGTCACACGGATAGCAAAGGAAACTGACAAACCACAGCTGTCAGCAGATACCCATCCCTGGTGTTGGCTGATGGCTGTAACTCCTCTGCCTCTCTGGAAAGAGAGGTTGTTCTTGGCACCAGCCATCTCCACTGAAAGGTGACAACACCACACATGCCTGGGACCAGTGTCCTGTGAGTGCCTCGGGCATTGTCTGAAAGAGCAGCAGCCTCCTCGTGGTGTCGGAGCTCCGGATCCGGGAGATTCCGAGGGACGTGGCTGCAGGGATGACAGTGGCAGTGTTTGCTTCAGTCCTTGGAACCACCTTTCCCATTTTCAGGTCACCACAGAGAAATCTTCCCCTCATGCTGCGGAACAACTGAGAATTCATTTCCTGGCCCCAGGCTCGTGACAGGGATGATATTACCAAGCGTAATACATCTTACAGATGGATAGTTTGGTAACACTATAGCTTTTATTCAACATACGTGTACTTTTTGTTATTTTTGGTTACATCAAAATGAGAAAGGAAATAAAAGATTTCCATCCACAATGGGTAACCCACACTTCCTAGCTCATTTGTAAGCACCTTGCCCTTCCCAGTTTAACATGGAGCTCACAGACAGTTCATGGGGTAAATATTGGGCAGTGCAATGGAATTGGTGGTAAATTAAATTATGAACTGGTGAGATGCCAGTTCCAAAATAGAGTGCACATAAATGTCCTGGCAAGAGGCTGTTGCCAGGTCAGTCTCCTTTCACTGGCAAAAGGGGAAAGAACTGGGCAACACACTGTAATACCAGTCCCTGGGCCATTAAGGCCTGTGACATCGACACAAAGCCCTGCAGTGACAGGGAGACAGGGACATAGAGCAGGGAACTGTGGAAAATGTGCTGGAAAGGTCATTTCCCTCTGATGTGCCTAGTGCAAGTCTTCATTTGGGCCAGCATCCCTGATGGTGCCCATGATGTGACCTGGTACCTGGGCACACCTTTACTGGACAGGATGCATTATGTCAGGTGTCATTGGATCTGTTATAATTCCAAATAATGGTGACACTAATGACAACAGCAATAAGATACAGCAGTACTCTGGAGCTCCAGCTGTAGATCAGAATAACATTGCGCTAGGCACAGCAGAGCTCTTTCCATCACCACTGGAGAGTGGGACAAGTAACACCACAAAAGCATGGGAATAGAATTAGAAAATAAAGCACTGCCTCGCTCTAATTTGTATTTGGATTTACAAATACATTTGGAAATGGTTTTTGGGGGTCAAATTTGGCAAAATGCAGTTGAGAACCTCTGGAAAAAAAACTCTATTTTGAGGAGAAACATGTAGAGTAACGATCCTGTCTCTTAGATGGCTCAGTCCCATGAACTTGAGTGTGCTTCTGATCTGGCCATGGCAAAGCAGAAGATTTTCTAAGGATGATAACAACTGAGAGGATTTTGGATAACAGCAGCAAAGAAACACAAAGGGGTGGTTAATTGTGTGACCCACAGGGAGCACTGGAAGACATTAATGGGTATAAAGAGGCCATATTTCCATAAATGACCATTAGTCTTCTGCAAATGTTCCTTGAAATGTAAAGGAATTATTTTCTCTCTCCAATTAATCATCCTAGAAATCCTCCTTCGTGTAATCTTGAAAACACGGGAGAGGACTTAGTATCAGTAAATGTTGCCAGATGTACAAAATGGCAGAGTAATGTGTTGTATAAAATGATTTTGGGTGGCAGAAACTGGATAGGAAGCCAAGAATACTGCACCAATATTTGAGCTTTTCTTTGAGAGGCGTTGCCAGCCTCAGGAGGGAGCACTGGATAATTTATAGGTTAACATTTTCTTTTTATGTGAATAGCATTTTTTCTCATTTATAGTTAATTAGGTTAAGCATGCATGGGGAGTGAGGGAGGAAAGACTTTCAGAGAGAATCTAAACGATTAGTAATTTGAATGAAGTAAAAGAATCTGCTAAAGGATGTAGCTCTGGAATTAAATATGTTGCTATAACAAGTGTAAGTATCAGATAGGAATTTTAAAGGTTCTTACATTAATTATAGCAGCAGCATAGAAAGAGGTAGAGCATATTTACATATTTGGCATGTGGATTCTTTCCCCAAGTAGCTGCTGTTTCTTTTTACTAGAGGAGGAGAAACTATTTGTCCCACCATTTCACAGGTTTATATCTTTTGCACACATTTCTTGTCCTGGGGGTTTTGGTTCATGTACAGGATCAGTTAAGGTGAATTACAAAGTAAAATGAACATTCCCTTAACCACTGAGTTATCTTCAAATCTTTTTTCCTGTGTAAAACCCTCTTGACACTTTGTGCTTGGATGAACATTTCTTTGGCACATTCTGTGTGTCCGTCTCTACTCAGGGAGTGGAACAGTGTCACACAGACCCCTCTAGAAATGCTGCACCAGTCAGTCTGTCTGGGACAGGCCTTCATGCAGACACTCAAATGGCTCAGGGTATTAAAATCACCTGGGCTGCAGTTCAATTACTGGTGCACAGACTTGTCAATTCCAGCATGTTGGTGGTGAGGGTGACACAGCGGGTTGGCACCTCCCACCACGAGGATGGCACAGCTCTCCTTTGCAGTGCTGCACTGCAGGCTCTGTCCTGTCCTGATGTCCCATTTACCTGGCACACATGGCTGGTTTCCCCCAAGGCCTGACTCTTCTCTCTCTGCCTCTGCTGGGTGATGCAGAGCATGGCTGGTATGGCCAGAGTCAGGATGTCACGTTCCAGGATATCTGTGATGAGCAAGATAGAATTTTAAAGAAGGAAGATGTTTGTGAAAAATTAGTTAAAATGTGTTTTCAGCTGGAACACCTTCCACTGTGTAATTTTTGAAAATGCTCAGAACAACTTTTAACTAATATTCAGTTCTCTTAAATGTTGGGTGGAGTTTTTAAATGTAAGCAGGTAAGTTCAAATTTAAGCACTTTTATCCAAGGGATCTGATGTACAAATTCTCCCAGCTGAAGAGCGTGCAGTACTTCCGACGACCAGGCAGGACTTGGAGTTAGATACTAAATATAGATTTAACAGTTTATCCCTTGACACCCAAATAATTCAAAAGGTGAATGATTTATGATTTCAAGAAATGAGTGATTATTTATACTGGGAAACACTGCCATTTTTATTGCACATGAGTGGTTCTACATGGAGACTTATTCAAAGTAGTTTAATATTTGTGTTGTGCCCATAAATGCCAGTTTCTTTTTCAAGACAAGGGTCTTTAAAATAGCCTAAAGGAATTGAATGCTGAACCCAAGTGGAAGTCAGGGAGAGATAAGCACTGAATTCCCTCATTTTAAAAGATCTCGGTCTCTATTGGCTTACCCCCAGCTGATACAACCTTTTAGAAGAAACTTCAGGTTCTTCCAACATGACAAGTGTGGTGCAATGAGTTTAAATGCCCTGTCTTGGGTGACCCAGGGAAGCAGTAGCAGACACAGTAGAACAGAGGCACCTGACTCAGAGCCCACTTACCTCCTGAACCACAGGCCTTCTATCACAAGCCAAGGGGATTCTTTCACACATGTAAGGAGAAACGTCAGAAAAAAAAAAAACAGTTCAGCCAAGCTCATAGTGAGTTTGGATAAATAGGTTTTGGTCAAGCAGTCAATGCTGAGGGAGCAGAGCCCAGAACTTTGAGTTTGGTTCCTGGCTAACTGCACCTGTGCCTCTGGGGACTCCTGACAAGTCCTTCACCTCACCAGCCTGAGAAGCTGGGCAGAAATTACTTATGGAGTGATTGTGAGAATTAGCTAATTAACAGTCTGCAAAAGGTCTGCCAGAGAGCTGCTCTGACCTCAGTGGAAGAGCCTGAGACGTGTGCTGTCTCCAGGCTCTTGCAGGGTAGGATTGAATTGCTGAGGTCATTGGGAGGTGTTTTGATCTATCCTCCAGCCCGTGTACTTGCCCAGGCAGCCCCATGGACTGAAGCTGACTGAGACTGATGCAGCAGAAGGTGAGTTTAGGCACTGTGGGCATCATCCAGCTCCCATGGGGCAGCTCAAAGGAGGAGCTGTGGTGATCACTGTTGCCTGCAGAGCAGCACCAGTTCTGAAGGGCATCATGAGCTCTGCCACACCTGATTGCTGCACCTCTAAAACATGTCCATAGCTCTCCAGGAAGAGATTCCAGCACAGTTAGAATGCTAGCAGCACCTGTCCCTCTGCCCATGTGTTGGTTGCCACACATGGCAGGAATGGTCACAACAGAAGGGTCCAGGTGAGGAACCACGTCTCCTCCTGACTTCCCTTCTGCTTAGTCAGGCCAGTTCACAGGGGGCAGCTCTGGGATTAAGCAGGTGGACTGTGCAGCTGCTGCTTTATTTGTCCCAGCAGCATCAAATGTCTTCTTTCTTCCACTGAGAGAAGGAAGAGAGGCAGGCATAATATTTTATCACTGATAAAAGTGGTAATATCCAAGGAGAGGGATCAAGAAAGGCTAAGAAGGACTGGTGTGGCATCAAGATCTGTGTCACACCATTGGCAGGTGAAATGCTTCTCCTTGGACCAGTTGGTTTTCCCATCTTTGGGAAGGGCTCCTTCCCTTGCACCTGGGCTTTGTCTCTTCTCCACTCCCATACCTGATCATCAGGGCAGTGCAGGGTGCTGAGTGCACTAACACAGTGCCTGGAGAGATGCATAGCTCTGAATGGCTTTTGCTATTTCCTTGTGGTATCCATCCTGGAGCACATGCCAGTGGATGTTCCAAGGCTTGGCTCATAGTAACATTCTTTTGAGAAATAATGGTTTCATTGGAAGAAGTTGCCAGTACATTAAAAATGTAAGAAGGATAGCATTTTCCATGCAAATGCTTGCTGTCAATATGGATAATGAGCTATGTGCTGCTGGTTTCTTTCTTGGGCTGTGAGACAAAGGAGAACTGGACTTTGTGCTGAATGGATGGTTGTGAGAAGCTGGTACTATTCAGTGATTCACGAGCAGCTTGCAGACATTGAGAGTAAAGGTTCGTTACATCTCTAATTTTTTTCTTCCTTTGGGCAGGTGGCCTAACAGCCCAACAGCTGATCCTATGTTTTAAATTTAATTTTAATTGAATGCACTGCTAGAGATGCCTTAAATTGACTCTTTTTGTTTGAATTTCCTAAGGGAGTTTGCCCCAAGACCTCTATCCTAGTGATAACTTATTCTGGCCAATGGAGCCAGTATGTATTTATTGTATAGCTCTCTATCCCTTCTCCAGCTTCTGCTCTCATGAACACTGCAGTTGCTGATGACTTGAAAATTACTCAAGTGTGAACTGTTTCACTGTCTGTCACTTTGCTCATTAGGCTAGTGAGAAAATGTATCTGTGGCTCTGTCACACACAGCCCTCATTAGGTTAGCAGCACATTGAGATCATTGCCTTTTTTAAAGATGGCTGCAGGAAAATGGCTGGGTAGTTTGATGCTCCTCAGTAATAAGTGGAAGTAGCAAAACTAGGGCTTGCTGCACTCTCCTCTGAAATAATTGCATTGTTTGCAAAGCCTGATCAATGGAATGAAGTGATACTGCTGGAGAAGTCAGCATCATCCCACTTCTTACTCTGAGTAGAAGGGGCAGAAGATGCTTGAGGTAAGACTGCTTCCGTGTGCAAAACAGATTTAGGACAAAAACACTGTCCATTTTTTGCATCTGCTTCTCCTTGTGCCTGTTAAACTGGAGGAACTCTGCTGAAGGTGGTATACTTTAGTTTGTCAGTATGAGCAGAATTTAGGTCTATCAGCTGCAGTTCTAACTGGCAGCAGTGAGGGCTGCCAGGGGGTTTCTAGCTCCTAGCTCCAGCAACTGGCCAAAGTAGCACTAATCAATATAGACCCATTTTACCCATTCCTAGGAGGCTGCATTTAGACACTCTCACTGCCAAACCTCTGTGCTGAGCCTGTGCTAGGAAAGATGTGCTAAATGACTGCATGTCTTCTAATTAGTGCTGCTTTCTTTTTAGTTTACTTCTATTCCTGAGCATAGAGTGCCACTGCCTTCCACGTTGGTATTTCCCCTGAAACTGATCCATTAACTCTAGAAAGACAGGTAGCTCTTCAGTCCAACCACCAGAGCAGTGACATAATTCTACTTGCAGTAGGACCACAATGTTGGAAGGGATCATTGTGTTGATGGGAGATGCTGCTTGCTTTCTGGAAAGGATGATCCTGGGAGCTGCAGTACAGCCTTTTCTGCTGTGGTTTTGGTGTGGACATGGCCCAGCTCACCTGTGTACTAGATGCTGTTAGCATTGGGAGGTGAAGGTTTGCATATCACTCTACAACTGATCAGAAAAATAATTTTCCGTGAGGAACTTCTTTTATGCTTTCATTATAAAGTGTTTTACTGATGATTGTCTTCTGTGTCGTGATCCCAAAGACCTGCAAGGCAGTTTACACACAACTGAATCTTTATAGAAGTGTGTGGGGCAGTGTCTGGTTGCCACATTGGAGCTGCAGTGCTGATGATCCATCTCTGCTCTGCCACAGGAATTTTCATTCATTAGCATTGGCACAGAGGATCCGTGGTGTTCTGTAGTTGATTAGGTTCATAGCAGAAATGTATCCCCCAAGGATAAGATGATGAAAAAAATTTAAGGCCTTTTTGCTTATTTAAAGTTGATATCCAACTCCAAGTTAAATTGGATATCAAGTACTTGACTTGCTCTGCATATATTCTCTTCAATTCCATATACATAGGATTCTTCTCATTATCTGCATTTACAAATTCAAAGGCAATTAGCCCTGAAATAGCTAGAAACGTAGAGAAAGAAATGTTTGAATTTTTATTTCCCATAAAGTTCACATTTTCTTTTTCATTTAAGTGGAACTTTAATTTCTTTTGAAGCACGTAAGACAAATGTAAAAAAAAAAAAAACCCTCATGGGATGGGAGGCTGAAAAGGACCATTATCATTAAATGGAATGTTTGCTTCCTAGGCGGGTGTTTCAAATATTCTTTGATAGGCTGAGTCTATATCCACATGTTGAGACTGCCAGTGCTGGGATGGCTCTGGGCTCTGGTGTTTCAGTTCTCTTGGCAGCTGAAGCTCGTCTGGGAGCGTTTGTAGAGACCAGCCTGTGCTCGGTTTGTGTGCTTGGTACCAGCCTGCAATGTCACCACAAAGCACTGACAAACCTGCAGCACCACACCATCTGCTGTGTCCAGCCTGTCCCTGCCGTGGGCTGGCATTCAGCTGGCTCTACAGACCCCAGGAGGAGCTCACATTTTTATCCAAGCCAAGCTTTGGAGCCACTTGTGCAGGAACACCTGTGTTCAGTCAGATGTCAAGTGGCTGTTATGTAATGAGGGAGAGGAAGAAAGGGCTCAAATTCACATTTAAGACATAATCCTGGTGTAGCCTATGTGAAAGATGTAATTCCAGCTCCAAAGGAATAGGTGTCCACAAAGTAAGAATGAGCAGACTGAGAAGGCTTGGCTTTCAGAAAACCCAGGCACTGAGCAGCCATAGGATAGGAGCCAATTTCTTGGATTTTGTTCCTTCATGTCAGAATCGAACCAGTCTGGTGAACAGGAAAGCCTGAGCTGTGTCTGCAGTGCCTGGCTAGGAGGGCAGCTCTGGGGACCTGTCTGCAGCTTTCTTTGCTATCACCACATTCCCTGCAGACCAGGCTGTCCATCCCTGCACCCAGCACCACCCAGGGTTTCACAGCGTTTGTCCCACCTCAGTGATGGGAACAACAGGTTCGTGCTCTGTGTTCATTTTACAATTGTCTTCAGATTTATATTAGTATTTAAGTTTTCTTCTCACACATAACTTGTCTTCAGACACACCAGCTTTTCAGGAAAGTAATTAATTTACAGCAATATTACTTAGTTCATCCACATGGCTGGTTGTGCCTTATTAATGCCTAGGAACAAGACTGGGTTTTTTTCTTCTTCCTGACAGGGATTCTTGGAGCCTTGATGAGCAATTAGTTTAAAAAAGCTGTCCTGAGGAGACAGAATTAGTACTAAAAAGGCCCAAGCCCTAACTTGAAAATCTTCAAGATGTCTGGAATTTTCTTATTATTTTTATTCATGAAAGGATACGTTATTAAATAACACTCTCCCCCAAAATGCATATCACCTAATAAAAGTAATAACTTTTTTAAGGTTTTGCAAGTTAATTTTAATAATTTTCATTTAAAGTAAAAATATAGCATCATATTCCAAGAGATAAATGAGTGCATTGCTTAACAGATGTTGTTGTTCAAGTGTTGTTAGGGCTTTTTTCTTGTTGGTTGGGTTGTTTTTTTGTAGAATGACATTTTCATTCGTTTCCAGAATTACTGGAGGAGTTGATTTTCAAAGGACTGTTGGTGGCATCAGTTTCTAGAGCTGGTGGGAGTCAAGACTAGACTGTAGACTTTTTAACAGCTGTAAACTATGCAATAGCTGCTGCAGTAGGAAAATAAATACCCAACAGCAATGCATGAAGACATTATATGTAACATGGCCTGAACCAGTACCTCACTAATGTGTACATAACCTGCTTTATAAAACCATATCTTATCCAGGCCAAAGGCTTAATTATTATTGATTAGTTCTGCCCACTCTCCCAATATCAGTCGTTATTGAAATAATCTCCATATCCCTCATTAAACATGCATCTGTTTCCATGGGAATGCATTTTTAAATAAGAAGTGCTATTTGAATATTATTGGTTTCACTGGTTGTTCAGGCACTTGGTACTGTGGTTGCCCAATCTGTCATAGTTAATCAACTCTCATCTCTTAACACTGGCTGCAGTTATCAATGAGTTGAGGATTAATATTCTGGGCGAAGCAGATGATAAATCATTTGTATATAATTAGTGTACAGCAAGGTTACAGCTGACATGAATTTTTATCTTAATTATGAGAGAAATTTGTTCCATTAATTTAATTTAGTTTGCATGAGTGGCTAGACACCTAACAAAGTTAATCTTACACCTGTCATTACAACATTAAGGAGAGGCTCATTTTCAAGCTGTAGACACAGAAACTCTGGTATATAAGGATAATGTTGCTCATTCTGATGTGAAAGTAGATGATCGTAGACAGAAGATACAGAACCTACTCTCTTTAAAGACTTCCCAGAGGATTTATGTGTGAATATTACAGAGATTCAAATCTGGTTGCTGCTGTACTGAGTAGGCTAATTTTCCTTCATTCTCTCCTGTACTTCTTCAGGAGAGAAGCATGCAGTACCTACAAACAAAGGGAAAGATTTTTCCCTTATTTTTATGGATATGCATTTTAATTACTTTAACTATATACATATAGTTAACATGTGACAATACCATAGCACTTGTATGGCATAATATCTGCATTAATAGCTATGGATGAGGAAATTGTGCTACCTGCAATGCAGCCTTCATATTTATGTGAAAAAGAATTATTCATAACTTCATCTACTACACAAATGGCAATTATGCAGGCATTCCTGGGGTTTCAGCACACTGAATAAACCTAAATTCTGTGTTAATTATCCAAGCAATTATCAAGTCTGATAAATCATACATGATTGATAGATAAGGTGGGGCTGTTTGGGTAACAGGATGTGGTGTTAGTTATTTTGCTGATAATTAACCAAGCACCTAAATGAAAGAAGACTATTTGTGGCATCTCATATAAAAATGTTTATCTTTATAGATTTGTTGATTATAGTTATTTTATTCTGGTAGGATGACATAGAAAAAGAAAAGCCAATATCCAAGTCTTTTTACAGCTAATGAGATGAGACTGAATACAGTGGAGACAGAAATATAACTGAAAATTGCATTCTGCACTAGCTCAAGTGCAAATACCTATTTGTAATACAAGCCACAGTCTCCTTCACATTTGTAGCATAAAAATAACCCTCAAACAGAAACATTAATTGAACAGTAACTCAGATTAATGTTTTGTAATATTAGTTCACAATTATTACTCTCAGCTAAGGTCAAGAAGTATATAGTTGGATATTCACAAAGAAATGACTGATTTAAAAACAAAGAGCTCTAATGGAATTCAATAGTGCTTTTCAGTCATTCCAGTTGGCATCTCTATTACCTGAAATGATTCACAGTCCATTATGGGAGCTTCCATGCTAATAGAATGTCTATCTTCTGTAATACAGACACATCAGGGCACTAACTGAGAATCTGTCACAATGAATTTCATCTAGATTTCACTTCATCTCTTCATGGACTGTAAAATTTGCTCTTGTACAATGCCTAAATTTACTGTGGGTAATTGAGAGAGATCTATAGATGCAGCACACAGTAAAAAGCAGTTTTCCAAAGATCTATTGTAAATTGTGCAGATTTGGTTCAGTTGGAAAAAGATTATGAAATCCTGGACACCACTCTCTGCTAATTAAATGTTTTTGGTGAGCTCTGAAAATATTTTGAATGGATCACAGTGAATAGAAAAGTGAAAACAGCAGCCTGGTTAAAATATCTCTCTTGCAGCTAGAAAGGCAATGAAAAAGCTTTTGAAATCTAAGAAACCCAAAAAAGAGATGGGGAAATGAGTGAAAGTAAGCTCCATTACCCCTTGTAAGACTTATGGATCATATCAAGTAGACCTATGATATTTTTTATCTCTCTTGTGTTTACATAGTGCAAAGTGGGATATTATCGACTTAATCTGACTTCTTCTAGTTCTTTAGATCCTTCTTAAATAGGGCAGGCAACTCCATTTTATTTTTGCAACTGAGAATATTCATCCTAACTGAAAGTGTTGCCGTTAAGTTCTATGCATGGGTTCTTGATAAAAAATTAAAATAACGTTTAATGTGTGGCTCATTTTTTTCCCAGCTGAATACTTATGCCTCTGCTCATGAAACAGATATGCTGGGCATTTTCAACCATTTCTGTCTATTTTTTTTTTAAATTTTACTTGTTTCCATTAACAGCTAAATGAAGTTATTGGTATCCTTACTGATCACAGACTTTAATATTTGTTAGCCAATTACAATTGTGATATATTCTATAGCTTTTTTCCTAAGCCACAAACAGAATAATAGCATCACGCTTCACTGCAAGTGAAGTGATCTCAGCCTTTACATTAGGAGAAAATCAGAATGGTATGACTGCAGTTCATTACTGAAATAGGTAACTGATGAACTGAAAAGACAAAGGGCATTGTTAAATGAAATGTCATTATTAGAGCTGCTCATGTTTAACAAATGTACTGTAAGTTAATTCAGTGGTGTTTTCTCCAAAGTTCTGTGTAGGACGTTCACCATTCATGCTTATGTCTTCACATGTTCAAAGTATTTTTATTTTATTTACGGAAACAACACTAACTAAATCTTAAGTAAACACCAGTTAAGCTGTTGAAAGAAATGATACATGAATTTTTGTCCAAGGTTTACCTCCAGCTATGGCTCACCCAGTGATCTCTGGAAGAAAAGCCTTTTTGAATGTTTTTGAATGTTTGTGTATATTATATTTGAATAAATGCCTTGTTTTCCGTGAAGGAAAATGGTAGGTAAATCCAGAATTTCATGGGAAAAAGATTTAGTATTTAGGCTCCAATGCAGCAATCTGTGACTATGCAACAAAGCACTTTGGCACGTGTTTAATGTCAGGACCTGAAGCATCTGTTTTAATATGTTGCTGAAGTGGGGCCTTAAAACACAAGCAGAATCTTGGACCTCATATTTTAAGAGCTGTGTAAATGTGGTGTTCTGATATTAAATAAAAAACATATCATACTTTCAGCATCTGTGGGAAACTGTTTGCATTGCCCCAGAGGTGATAAAAATAATTTATGGACTCAGTATTTTTCACAAGGAAATGACCTCAGCTTTGGCAATCTGAGGTAGTTAGTGAAGCTTTTCTGCTACATTTATAGATTTACTTGAGCTACATATTCTTTGACCTGTATTTTAGATTTATTGGCAGATACATAAGTCACAGTGAATAACCTAAAAAGAAATTGATGCTCCGTGCATTTTGTGCATGGACTGATTGACAGATTAAGAAGGGCTGCTTCTACACAAGTGATTGAGACTTGTGCCCTTGCTTGTTATAAATATGTCATGTGAATTTTTAAACTAAAAGTGCTAATACAACAGGAAGATTAAAAGCATATTGAGAATATAGGATGTGCAAATACAAGCTTGAAAAGAAAATATGTAGTTATGGATATTACGATAAGGGCAATCAGACTGTTGAGAGCAGCCTTGAAGCCCTCTCTTCTCTGAGCAATCTCACTGACTTGGTGCCTCTCTTAAGACCAGGACTGCAGACCCCAAGTCTGTGTTGCAGAGTATTAATGGTCCAAAAGAAGGGTGCAAGAATAGTTCCTCTGGTTCCTTTGGTTCCTTTCCTTCTGCTGTCGCAGTAGTGACATTCAGGCCAGCTGAGGACTTCACCCAGAGCTTGCTTTTGTCTTGAATGGGATTTGAAGTGAAGATCTGGGCCTTGAGTGCCGTATTCAAGGCACTCCTCAGTGCTCTGCCTAATCCTGCAGGACTGAGTAATTACCTCAGCATACGATGGAGGGAGAGTCCTGCTGGGTTTCCTCAAGTGGATCGAGCACTGAGCAGTAAATAAGGGAAATAGATGCTCTGTTTGATGGTCTAGCATCTGACTGGGAATCACAGACCACACAAGTGTGTTTTTTTCATGACACTGCCATGGAACTAAGGTATTAATGACATTATGTAGATATCCCTAATATCTTTTAATCCCTTTTTCACTTCAGGCAAGGAATTTAGAAGTTGCAACCAAATATCTGTACTGATATCTTCATCATTTGCCTGCCGGAGTTCGGAAAACAACCAGCCCCCTCTGCCATCCTGCCACCAGAAGTGACATTAATTTAAAGTGTAAGGCAAGACTGTAAAAGTTTGTTTTCAATCTCTTTGTTCTTGTGCCTTAAACTGGTATCTTAACACCTTCACGCATGTTCTTGGCAGCAAAAAAAAAAAAAAAAAAAAAAAAAAAAAAAAAAAAAAAAAAAAAAGGAAAAAAAAAAAAAAAAAANAAAAAAAAAAAAAATTGGCAATAAAAAAGTTTTAAAGCAACCCATGGTGATACATCAATACATCTTCATTCTTTCAGAGGTAGCACAAGATATGTAATAAAGAGTAAAAGTTTACTCACTTGAAACTGAGCTTCATCCTCATCTGTTCAGCTAGGCATAGATCTTAAAAGTATGAAAGATGGATGTAAGAAAGAAATGATAACAGATTCTATCTGTTCTACTGTTTCTATCACCAAAGACATCACAAACCAAATAAACGTGATTTAGACTACAAACAGCTATGGAAGAATTAATATCTTCTGCCTCCTGAATGTGCTACAGCAGATCTCGGCATTGGAAATGAACCTTGCACTGTATGAATACGCACGGAGCTCTCTGAGCTATCTGCAGCACCAGCCACCAGGCAAAATCGTCTTTTCTCGACTTATTTCCACTCATTTGTTTAACTTGACTGCCACCTGCTGTTGCGGAAGGGACCCTGGCCTGCAGGCCCGGGAAGTAGCTGGGATGTGCCCAGGTATGACTTGCCAAAGCACTTCCAACTCTTATACAGTTTTAATGTGCTGTAAAGGACAGGAAGGAAATAGTTGTCCATGGAGGTTGTGTCCCACGGGACACTGTGCTACCCCTACCATTTCCAGGAGTTCTGCTGATAGGATAGAGGATGGTGTGTCCTACTCAGTTGTTAAAATGGCCCCTGAGTAGATCCAAAGCAAGCCTGGGCCCCAGCAGATTGCTGCTTGGTGCTGTCCTGTGCATCCTTTACCTCACCCATGGGATTGTTTTATCACTGTCACACCTTGGGAAGGCTCCAGCAACACCAGCCTAAGTAGTGCCATCATTTTTGGGGCACAATTCTCTTCTGCATCTTCCTCCCTCTTTTGTTCAAGAGAGAAAGTCTTCCTCGCGTTCCTTTTCACAGCCATATTGCCCTATGTTGCTTCTAACAGATCCTGGAAAATCCCATTTTTTTCCACCTAGCTTAAAAGTGCATACAATAATGGCTTGAAAAGTAATCAGTAATTCAAACATCTCTCATTTTGTGCAATGGAGGCATCCCCAGTTTATCAGGCAGAGTTCTAGAGCAGATGGATCATCAGGTCTTGTCATTCAGTGTGGAAGTTCCTTCCAGTTTGGTTATTTGATATTGGCATTTTCACTGTATCTAACAAATAAAACTCAGTATGGGTAATGGGTTGCATTCAGGGAAAAAAAAATCAACCAACTGGAAAACCTCCCCTCAAAAAAAAACCAAACAACCGAGAACTCTATATCTATCTAGATCTAGATCTAATTGAATTGAAAAATAGAGTTTGCTTATGGAAAAGACATTAAAAGTGTAATACATTCTGCTACTGATGAGTGCAGCTGGAGATAGGAAGTCTGTAAAAGCGTAACATTTGCTGTAAGTTTGTATGTATGTGTATTCAGCTTTGACTCAATGACTTCATTCCTTCACCCAATTCAATAGAAAACACCAGAAAACTTTCCTTCAACCACAGAAGGCTTTGGCTGAGACTCTCAGCAAAATTACTGTGGAAGATAAAGTGATATTTGATGATTTACCTAAATACTGTGTTTAGATAGTTAATCTGATGGCCTTGAAAGGTAAACGATGATATTACAGTTATACACATTGATTACAAATAGTACAGTTTTACTCTGCAGGGTCAGGAATATGCTCTTGTCAGTGGCAGTTTACTGCTCTGGTATTAACTCTTTCCTCATAGTGATGCTTTCAATCTCCTTGCTTTTTTGATTAATTTTTCTTTTAATTACTAAAAGGCCTGATAATCAGTATAGCTGAAGAAAAAGCAAGATGTAATCTATCTCCTCTTAAGCCCTAACAATAAAATTGCCTTTCAGTCCTGATCTCAGAATATCTGTCGCTATCAAAGCTAAGTTATGAACTATATGGCAGAAAAAATGTAGCTCAATTTTCAGATACTGTGTTAAGTGCAGACCCGGCAGTTAGAAAAATCTTATTCTGCCTTATAAATGGAATTAATTTGATATGGAGTTTCAAGCATCAGAATGGAACACCAATGTGCCAGTTCCTAAGTAGAACAACATCCCTCAGGGCAACAAGATGCATATGAAAAAGTCTTGTTCAGCATGTGGTAACCTGTTAGTAGAGCAGTGTTAGTAGACCAGTGTTAGTAGACCAGAGTAGTTCTGGTGGGCAGAAAGTAGTAACAGTGAAACTCATGTCCAGGTCTCCTGAAAAACCTCAGTATGAAACATGGAACAAGAGACTCTGAAAATTAAAGAGTTCAGTAAAATGCTTTGGGAAGAAGCTGGACTAGAACTGACCATGGTCAAAGGCCAGAGATGTTGCTTTTCTTCTTTATGTTTTATTTCTTCACAAAATGTTTAAAATAGTTGTTCTGACTCTAACCCTTTCACCACACATTTCTTTGTTTTCTCAGTTTCTCCCATGAAACAAGGGGATGCTCTCTTGAGAACATCCATTCTTATGCACCATCACCCAGCAGATATGCAGGCAGCCTCATAAACTAAAATCCCTTCATGACTGGCTCAACATCTGAAATTCTGCCTATTGGCAAGCTCATGGAAAATCACTGGTACTTGGTAGTTCTGACTTATGGCATGGCACAAAAGCCACTGCTTGCCTTCTCACTTTGGAACTCCCAGTTCATTTTGCCTTCCTGAAAGCTCTCTCTCACAAAACTGTTTTCTCTGAGCCACTGTGAAACATACTGCTTCACTCTATATACACTCCCAGAAATAAAGGCAGGTGAATCCTGATGTGATGTTCTGATAGAGCATATGCACTCAATTCATCCTACTTTCTAAATCAAAAAATTGCAGGATTTTTTTTGGCTATACAAAGGGAAAAGTATAGTAGATGGATTGACTAGAAGACAGCCAGTTAGGGAAGCAAAGACTGACAAAAAAGAAAATGCATTGTCAGTTTTTTCTTTAAATCTGCAGTAAAAAGGGAGCTGGGAGACAGTCTCACCAGAAGAGATGAAGAGAGAGAAGTGGCTTTAAGCTCAGTAGAACAGTAGTCAAGGTAAAAGGTTAAATATTCTCTTGGTGGAAGTTATAATGCCTGAATTAATGGGAGCAACTGCATCTCCTCTGTAGAAACAGTTCCTGGATTCAGCCATTCCTGCTCCACGTGGACTGTGTTGGATGGCCAGTTTATAGCAGTGCTCCATGCTCACTGCTCAGCTTCTCACCAGCCCCAGGCTTCCCAAAGTGGAAGTAATTTGTGCTGAGTCCATCTGTAAGAAATGAAGAGTTGCATAGCATGGCTTTTTAGTTTACAAAACCTGAATAAGAAAAGCAACACATCTCTGCAACCTCAGGGCATCACAGCCTGGGGTATGGGAGGTTGTCAGAGCAAGGCCAAGAGATGGGAAGCTGGAAGAGGTTACATTCCCTCCACAGAGACAGATTTAGGAGAGAAGATGCAGCTGCACCTCTGTTTCTTATACTGAGTAAAAGTAACACAGACCCCAAGAAAGAGGGCAGCAGCAATGGGAAGCAGAGGTTGCTGGAGTTTTTAGTGCTTGCTCCATGAAGGAGCTGTGATTTTAATAGCCATTCCAAACAAATTACACTGGACAGCATATGGCATATCCCAGGTGTTTGTGTACCTGTAGGAACCTTCCTCCTAATTTCAAAAGTCATGGAAGTCACGAGGCATCCTTTTCCACCTTCTGTTTCTAGAAGGCATAGTCTCTGATAAGAAGGCATGCTTTGGGGATAAGCAGTATAGCTCCAAACATTTTAACTTCCAGCCTTTCAAAATCACAAGGATATGAACTACAGGAGACAGTGGAGAAATTGCTAGGAGAATTCTACAACAAAAGACTTCATTAGCCTTGAACTGTAAAAAAATCCAACATAGTCACTGGAGTCAGCCATACTGCTGCTTTTGAGATGACTGATAAGAAAAATGCTGGCAATCTTAGAGGTAAATCTTTCTCCTGAGTGGCCCTGCATAAAGGACGTGAAGCTGTGTAATAAGGCATTCACAATTGTCCTTATTTTTATTATGAGCCTTGCAATATTTGATATTTGTTTATAGCCCAGCTCCCACAATCAAGGGATTAGGTGAAAGTCTCTGTTTTAATTAAGAAACAAAAGTTTTCTTCATTTTTTGGTTGCTGGAAAGAAATAAAATCTCCAAGGGTGCAAAGCCACCAAAAAATCAGTTAGAAAAACCTTTATATTTCTATATGACTTAGATAAAGTAATCTGATTTAAGTTGATTACATTATTTATGGAAACCAAATTATTAATGTTCATTGTTTAGTAACACTAGTGATGAAAACCCAAGTGGAGGTTTCTTTTTTAAATGACCTGTGCTTTACTTAGCAACAAAACAACTTCAGAGAGACCCAAGCTCAGGTGAGTTGGTTCCCTTGTGATAGCACTTGCAAAGGAACAAAAAGCAGGTAGCACTGATAGCTGATGTTACCTGTGTGGCTGCAACTAAGCAGACAGAGCATGCATCCATGGCTGTTTCCAGACTGACATTAGATGAAGAAGATAATTTCAGTAGTATCACTCTGGCACACAGGAAAGGAAATATCTTGTTTGGAACACATACATCTGCCAAAGAGGGATTTTCTCCTTCTGGTAAGTGACATTAGATCTTTGGCAAGAGCAGATGCAGATACATGAATCTAAAAGCAAGAATGGCCACCAAAGCTGACTCAATACAAACCTTTCTGGTCACAGTGGGCACCTGGGCTTGCCATTGCAAAGGACAGAAAGCTTTCATGAGTCAGTGCAGGCTCCTTATTGTCTCTGCACAATGCAGCTTCTTCCAAGTCATAGAGCACAATGGACTTGTTGAACATTCACTGTGCATGTAACCCTAACAGGTGGCTTCTTAACAATTGAGCTGGAATTTGGGTCTTTCTTTTTTACTTCTTGCACTCTAAGAAGCCTTAGAAATCTCACACAAATTGAAAGCTAAATCACTGCACAAAGCAGACTTACCAGTTGGGTGTTTCTGCTACATCACCTTCAACACTGAAACAAACTTAACACTTCCAGGTGGCATCACAGGCTGAATGAAGATTTATCAGCCCACTGTTGTGAGATGCTGGGAGGAAGTACAGCACATCACTTTTCTGTCATGATAATCATGATACACTCTGTGCTGACTTATTCAGACTCAGTTTTATGCTAGACAACATTCTGATTATTTTCTTTACACTTTGGAGATGTAATGCTGTATTATCTTATTAAATAAAAGATTAAATCAATATTATGTGGACCAGGTTCATATGATAAATTAAAAAATAATTTGGTAATTATATGACCATTTTTTCATTACTTATATACTTGAGTCAGACATCACAGTTAAGAACATCCACGGTTTCAACACTCTAGACCTTTACCTAGTTTTTGGCAAGATTCCCTGATGTTTAGGGGGTTTACACAGCTTCTGAAGCATGAGAGAGTCAGTCTGCATAAACCACAGCTGTAGAAGACCAGTTCTTTGCAGACTAAACTTCCAGAAAGTGTTTTCTAAACTTATAACTACTAACTGATTTTATATAATTCCTAGCTAAACTCACATTAGCTTGCCCTTGAATTGTAATGAAATGGGTGCCATCATCATTGTGAACAAGAACCTATTCAGAAAAATCATGTATTTTATTTGTTAGCATATTTGGGTTTAATCTGTGGTGAATTAGCTATGATTTGCAAATAATAGTTAGGTTAAGATCCATCCTTTTTCCATACCTCTGAATAGCTAGAACTGCAAAAGGTAATTTCATTTTTCTTAATAATTGCTTCTGTGGAAAAAGAAAATCTTTGAAAAGACAGCTCAGCCAAGTTTCTTGAACACTGTAAGAAAATACTTGGATCACACGCTGAAAAGCCTTGAAATGTCCAGTGCAATAAAACTTGGGGCTGCATTTCATGGTGCCCATAAAACCTGCTCCAAAGCCTCCTAAAAAGTGTCTCAGAATAATTCAGAAAATGTTTGATTCAAATTACAGGAACTCAGTGATTTAAGGGACAGTAGAAATAAGGTCACTGTCAGCGCTGATTTGTTTTCAGGACGTTCACTCTTGTACTCCTTATGTGTAACTGAATAATGAATTAAAACATATTTAAACACACCGAGGCAGGCTTTCCAGAGCACAGGCTGTACTCCAGGAATGTATTTCCTACTGGCAGCAGAATACAGCGCTGTGCCTGGTGTCACCAGAGGGTGCTCTTCCACCATTTGTCAAAGTGTCTGCCTGACTGTAAGCAAGATTTGAGTCTTAAAAAGGCACGTGGTTCTACTGGCAGTTTTGGATTATGCCAGAATCCACTGCTTAGAAGCAGTCAGAAGATGGAGGGAGTAGTAGTGAATGGTAGCAAAATTTACTTTTCATTTAAGTTGCAGTCAGACTAAAATTCCTAAAAAAGATTGCTTGGTGGGACTGTTTCACTTCAGAGCACATATATGTATAAATTACTCAAGTTAAGCTTGATGTCTACCCAGACACCACACAGCCATTTTCTTTTCTGCAGGCTCTTTTCCTTTTTGCTTAGCTCTGTTCAAGATTACATTTCCAGTGCTCTCCTTGAATTTCTACCTTTCTGTCTTTTTTACCTCTACGTCACTGATACTTTCTCAGTTCCTCTAACTACAACTCTGCCTTTTCAATTCTCCTTCAAAAGAATAAACATGGAAGAAGAAAAGCAAAAGAAACTCCTCTACCTTAGATCATCATTCTCTTGGGAGTGAGGTGTACCTCTGAGAAGTCTGTTACTGTTTCAGATTGGGAAATTACCTGTTCATTCATACAACTATTTTAAGTGAAGGATGTGTCATAGTATTATTGCTTGTAGAAGGTAAAGTCTGAATCTATATATTTTGCCTAAAAATGCCACGGTGGAAATATTCTTGTCTCTTCCTCTTGGTAAATAGTTGTAAGCCAGCAATCCAACCACCTATAGCCTTTTGTTCTTTGAACATCAAATAAATCTTGGTGATTTATTTGGAGAAGGCATTCTGGTGATTCTGTTTGGAGAAGTTTTACCTTTCACAAGTATATTACAAGTTCCCGGGCTTTTTGTTTTCCAACAATTCCAAATATAAAAATGAAGCAAAACATTTCTTCACTGTGTGAGCATCACAGACACAGCTATGATCTGAAATTTAATATCCTAGCCCAAATCAAGGACTGCATTATGCACTTACAGTGCAAAGGTTTTTATTTTGTTTGTTCCTTTTCAGGTCAAGGCTCAGTGACTCAGACTTAATTAGTTGCTCCATGGATGATATGCAAGTTAGAAAGAGCCACTTCATTCTCCTGTAGATTAATTTCTTTTTAGCATAACAGCTACAGATGACCTGAGACTTTCAGAAAACAAGATGTGTAAAGGCACTGCCCCAAACAAGTTTCACCATGGGTGACTACTCTGTCAAGGTGTGCTGTGCCTGTCCTTGCCTGGGCTTTGCAATGTATACCCGTGTGGAACTGAGAAACTCCTAAGCAGCCCAGTTTTCAAAGAGGGCACTGTAGAAGTTTCTGAAATTAAGCCTCTCAAAAGTTTCCCCAAACTTGAAGTACACTGAATAATTAGTTACTTGCATATCCTGACCACAGTCTTTGAGTCATGTGATCAAAATCATGACACTGCAGAAAGACAAATCTGGTAAAAACTTTAGTATTCATCAGATACTTAGTTACAATATTCTCAATATTCTTCAGGCAGACTGGTAGGAGAGACCTTGCACAGATGAAACTGCAGGGAGGGCCAGCCACCAATTTTGTCAACTTCTGTCATGTAGACCATGAGGAAACTGTGGTTTTTTTTCTTACCAGAACCTCAATATTTTCACTATCAGACTATTTTTCCTGTACAAATTCCATAGGTCATAAAGTTTTTCCTCTTCCTTCTGCTTAAAAAAGGAACATTTCTGTGGCCCTTTGCTGACCATGTCACCAAGAAGGTGACCATGAACAGGAGTTTCCTCTGTTTCCATATCCATTAGTCCCACCTGTCTTGCCTGTGTTTGCCTTGGGTTTGGTTAGGATGAGCTAACAGCTTGGTGAGTGAGCTAAAAATGTTCGTGTCCATATTGCCAATCTTAACAAAACAATATTAAAAATGACACAAACATAACTTTCAAGAAAAAATGTCTTCTTGTCTGCCTGTACGTTTTAACTATTAAATGCTGAGAATAGGAGCAGTTCAGAGGAGACTGAATAAGACCTTGGCTGGATTGGACCTTCTAAATGTCATCCATGGATACAATAGTGAGCATGTTTAAAACATCACTATTTACTGTTATTTGTGAGTGCTGAAAGGGCACAATACTTTGCAAAACATATCAGCTGTTTTGATGGGATGCAATGGTCTGCTGCAGCCTCTACCACAGTGGGTACTGTAACAGGTCTGTGACTTTTTCATTTCACAGTGCACAGTCCCATTTCCACTGAGGATAATTGGGAATTTGCAACTGTCCACTGAAAGGTTCTCTATGCCTACTACACCTCAGGAAACAGATGAAGGAGAACTGAGTAAGGAGATGGGATACAACCAAGGCAACAAATTAAAAGAAGGGTAAATGAGAGGAAGATACTACTGTGGCCAACAGTATTGCTAGTTTCAGAAACCCAGATGAAAACTGTCATCATAGGAATAATTTAATTAGGGATCAGGATGGAAGTGATCTCTGTGCTGGAGCTGCCAGGCAACAAAATGGACTGAAAACAGAGCTCATCCAAGTTATGAACCTCAGAAAACAATGCAAAATTTGATACTGACTTTGGAAGGCTTGGGTTTAGTTCCCTACAGGTGGCTTCAGCTTCTCCTGTAACCAGAATACCACTGGGAAGATGCAGTCATGGCAGTACTGAGGCCCATAGTCCAATGCAACCACTGAGATCCCTTCCATTTACTCTGAGATCTGCCCATGACATTTTGTTTTATGATATACATAAAAGAACATTGTACCCTAATAGGAAGATGCTATACAAAGGGCCACTGCACAGGAAGACATCGCAAAGGGCCACTGCACAGGAAGACATCATTTATCTTTTTTTTT
>VZRZ01002769.1:904303-957194 GCA_013398175.1 Climacteris rufus | reverse complement strand
TTTTTTTTTTTTTTTGTCTATCATGCAGAATTTATGGAAATAAATCTCCTCTAGGCCTTCTCAGCATAGAGAAAATTGGAAAGTTACTTGAATTACTTTCTTTATCTGTCTGCCCTACAAAGAGTGGAGCCCTTGCTGTTGCTGTTACAACTCCATCTCACATTTTTATTCTTATTACAAGAAGAAACAAATATGTGCTAAAAGATACAGTGAGACCTATTGCTACATTTTCAGTGGTGACTGAGTTTGATGTTGTCACAAGTCCAGGCTGAACAGCAAAATGAATCACATGGCTATAAAAAAAAAAAAAAAAAAAAAAAAAAAAAAAAAAAAATTAATCTGGGTTTTGGNNAAAGAGGAAACTCTTTAGCTTGGCTTTGTGGGATCAAGATTAATGAAATAGAAAAATCAAGGCAGGATTGTTTAAAGAAACTGCACCAAAAGCCAGAGCTCCCTTACCTTCATGGATCAAAATAAAGTAGTGAATGGGAAAACAAAGCCTAAATTGAATCTCCTAGAGATTTGCAAGCACAAAATCTAAAAATCTGAAGGAAGGGAGGTTTTTATTTTTTAGACGGTACCCCTCTTGGGACTCTTTTTAAACCTAGTTGGTATTTAGAAGATTGATTATCCAAATGTCATAGGGGACAATGGCTCAGTGTGTGAATTTGAGTGAATTTGCATAAAAATTAGGTATTGGAAAGCAATGCCTTTGCAAAGTATTTTATTGAGGTTCACGTGATCAAAGATGAGTTGTAATGACAACATATTTTTGTATTTTCATGCCTTTCTTTTTCCTTTCCTAAGTACATACCAGATGAAGGAAAATTCCAGCCTATAAAGGAGAAAAATGTTTCCAGTCCTTGTGGTCTCATAGACATAGAGCAAATTAAAATAATCTATTACATGTCTGCAACATGTCTGTACATCAGTTCAACCCAGCTTTGTGATTTTGGGTGCCAATTGCATGAGATTTAAAGTTCACAGGAGTTAATTAACCCTGTCTCCCTCCTTTGGCTTTAATATGCTTTAAAAAGCCAGAGAAACAGTTCAGATTCCCAGGCTAGCTTATTTCCCTCCCTTGTCTGATACTCACAAAGCCCTAGCTCATACTACTTTTGGCTTTTTATTTATCTTTTTCCTTTAATGTGTTTCTTTGAAAAGGAATTTTATGACCATATCATGGCTCAGGAAGATTTTTTTTCAAGCTAATGCTTCTTTTCAGAAGTTACCTTACAACCTGCACTTGCTGCTGCATCTGAAGGTCACCTATATCCCTTCCTAACACTCTTCTGTTTCTGCCCTTCTCTTTGTCCCTGCTTTTTGCTTGCTTCAGTCTTCCTCTCCATGGCAATCAAATTACAACCGTACATTTCTCTGTGAGGAGAAGGCAGACAAAAAGCAGAAAGCCTGTATTGCTCTGGTGACCACATTAGCCTCTGGGGCTGCAGAACAGTTTTCTGCAGCTCTAATTAAGATGTGGCCTGTGGTTACACCAGCACATGGCCTGAGCTAGTCTGGCCTATTTTCGCTTTTTATTATTATTATTATTATTATTATTATTATTATTATTATTACTATTGTTTTGTTCGCTCTGACAGGGCAGCAGTCGGAAAGGGCTGGCTCACGTATTCTCTGCTGCCCTCCAAATGATGGGAACACAGCTTTCCTGTTCCCTTGCCTTCTTCAGATGCTTCTAGCAACAGCTGAGTGCAAGGGGTTTTTTTGTAATACTCTGTGTATAGCAAAGAGTCTGGAAACAGAACACCTGCAATAGACTTGAAAAGAGACCCACGTCAGGTATTTCCGAAAGCCATTGCTGACAAGACTGCTACCCTGCCTGCATGCTGTGCCACGGTTTGCTGCCAGGCTGTTCCCGCCCCTGTCCATTGGTGACATTTTATTCATGAATCCAACATGTGCTGGCAACCAGCCAGTGCCTGGCACAGCACGCAACCCCCAGCACGCTGCAGGATCTGCCCGGTGTTCCCAACCCGGCATGGGAGGCCGGGCTCCAGCACGTCCAGGTGCCCACGCTCCCAACCAGGCGATGCTCAGGCATGGCCATGCGGCCGCCGGGGTTCCTTGGTGTGGAAGAGGAGCACAAGTCTGCTGAGCAGAGGCTGAGGGAGCTGGGGGTGTTTCGCCTGGAGAAAAGGAGGCTCAGGGGTGACCTTTTCATTCTCTACAACTGCGTGAGAGGAGGGTGTAGCCCGATGGGGGTCGGTCTCTTCTCCTAGACAACAGTGACAGGATAAGAGGACACGGTCTTAACCTGCACCAGGGGTGGTTTAGGTTGGGCATTAGCAAGAATTTCTTCGCAGAAAGCATGATTAGACATTGGATTGGGCTGCCCAGGGAGGGAGTGGAGTCACTGTCCCTGGAGGCGTTTAATGAAAGACTGGATGTAGCACTTGGTGCCATGTTCCACTTGACGTGGTGGTATTCAGTGTTGGACTCGATGATCTCTAAGGTGTTTTCCAACCTAATTGATTCGGTGATTCTGGGACCTGTGTGCAGGGCACAAAAAAATGAAATTAAACCGCATTTCAGCTGTTAGGTCACCAAAGGAAACCCGGCTGGCAATGATCACTGTCAGCGTTCTGAGGGGTGTGAGCGGCCGTGAGGCGCCCCGCAGTCACAGAGCACTCAGTAACTTGCCGTCCATGCTGGCGTGAGGCCTCAGGACCCCTTGCAAAAGGAAAAAGGGAAGAAAAGAGCGGCGGGCGAAGGGCAGCGCAGCCCTCATCAAGCGTCCGGAGCCCGCGGGGCGGAGCCCCGCTCTGAGGGGCCGCGGGCACGGGGGCACCCGGGGGCGCCCCCAGGGGCGCAGCCCGCGGGCGGGGCCGCGGCCGTTGCGCTGCGCGCAGTCAGTCACATGAGCCGCCGCCCTCCTTCCCCCGCACCCCTTCGGCCGCGAATGGCACGGCCCGGATGCGCTTGTACGCAAGGAGGGTGCGGGCGAACCATTTAGCGGGGGCGGGGGAACCCGGCAGCCGCCGGCTGGGAACACCCCTTCGCCGGGGCGCTGCGGCGGCGGGGAGCGGACGTGACAGCGGCGCGGCCGGCGGCGGAGGGCGATGGGGGTCCCGCGGGGACAGGAGCGCCAGGCCCCGCAGGAGGTACCGGAGCCGCGTCTCTCCCAGCCCCCCGTCCCTCGGGCGCTGCCGAGGCGCGGCCGCCGTTCCTCCGGCCCCGCTGCACCGGCGTCCCCGGGATCCCCGGCTGCTCCTTCTCCTCCTTCCCGGCCCTCGCCGGGAGCGCGGGGGTCGCTGCCGCTCAGCGGGCTGGGCGCGGGGGGCGCGGGGAGGCCTGTGGGGCTGCGGGCAGCGCTGTGCGGGTCACCTTCCGTGCTCCATCGCCTTCCCGTGCCCCTCCGCAAGCCAGGCTCGTCGGGTTCCCCTGGGAGCGAGCGGGGAGGAGGAGGGTGCCCACAGGATTGGAGGTGGGGAGGGTGGGCAGGTGGGTCCCTGCAGCCCCTCGGGGAGAGCTGGAGCCCTGTTACCGTCTCTCCGGCCTAGGGCCGACTGTTTGGGAGCTCTGTGCCTCTGGTAAATTGTATGTACCCCTGGAGCTGTGGGTTTTCGTCCTGTAAGGTGAGGACAAAAGCACTGGGACGAGCTGGCTGTGCTGGGGAGGCTTCGGAGCACTGAGGCTGTCCGGGCTGCCCGTCACAGTTTACTTTTGTTACTGCTGTGCTTTGAAATTAGAGTGCCCAAGAAGTGGAACTCTATGTGAATTTCTCCTGCTGTTGTTGTGGAAGGGTTATAGAAGTGTGTCCTGCTTTCAGCTGCAATAGAGGTTAAATTGAGGTGTGTGATTTTATGAACCCTGAAATTGAAAGAAATGTGCGAAATGGAGAATAAATGAAGTGGCTTATGACAATAGGACAATCTTGCTAGCTGGAGGCAAGCAGTGGACCAAGAGTTTGAACAGCAAAAGCAAATTAAAGTGTTTAACTGGATGAAAAAAAAGTGATGTTAAATCCATGAAGTAATGTATTACCAGTTCCTTTAATGTCTTTCAAATGAACAATGAAGTTGCTAATGGAAATCAAGGTTTTCCCTGATATGTGGTCTGTGCTAAGGTTAGATTTGGAAAGTGTTCATTCTTCAAATGAATGAGAAATGTTGAATTAGTGTTGTGTGATTCGTTTGTCAGGTTGAAACGAGAGAAGATGAGGAACAAAACATCAAGTTGACTGAAATTTTGGAACTGTTGGTGGCTGCTGGGTATTTTCGAGCAAGAATCAAGGGACTGTCACCCTTTGACAAGGTGAGGCCAGTACAATATTTTAAAATCCCTTTTTAAAGTATGTGAGGCTTATATATTTTGCCAGTTTTCTTAACAGTTCTAGGTGACTTTATAAAAGACATTTGCTATCTGTGAGGCTTTCCTGTGTAAATAATTGTGCAAATGACCTAGTTTCAAACAGACAGGACCTCCTCAGTCTTGAAAGGCGATTTTATGCAGCAAGGCCTGTTTTAGAGGAGACAATTGGATGCAAACTAGTTGCTGTCTGCTTTTCTTGTGGGTGTTATGGCCTGTTTTAGAGTTGTGTACAGGGAATTTTCTTCCCTCTCTCAACCACAGTTAAATATCTAGAAAGACTGGATACTTGGAGATACATGGTGATTTTAAAAGCAACTCTGATCAGAAATAAGGAAGTATATGTGTAAGAACGGAACAGTTAGCCTGGTGAGATGATTTTGAGGCTGTTTTTACATATCTTTAGAATGTCATATGTGTTAACCTTTCATTGTCCTAGACAGGAAGTATGTGATACTGACAGTGAGCAAAGTTCAGGTTTGAAGAGAGATTTCTGAATTGTTGTTGTGCTGACTCTGTGAGAAATTCCTGAACCTAGGTTTGAAAACAAAGAACTACATCAGCCTTGAAATGGACTCCTCTAAACACTGCTCTCTCCTTGATCATAGCACAGCCTCACTTTGCAATGCAATTTTATTTTATTCAAACTCCTTGGTGTTACCAACAGTAGCCGCTCAGGAGTCTGCTCACAGACGCAGAGTCGTTTCAAGGAGACTGCCTTGGGCTGTAACATTGTTGCATTTATGTGTAGAAATCACTTATAGTTGCTTAATTACAATTGCAAAGTTACCATCTCATGACAACGCCCAACCACACTGAAAGGAGCATTGCTACTGAAAATGATCGGGCTGCTAGTGCAAAAGGGGTGTGTAGGGTAACACTTTCAGAGGGGAGAGTGGGAGGGGTAATGTTCTAACCTCGTGAGAAACCGAGGTTCCTTATTTGCTATGTGATGTTGGTAAGTTACTCCACGTTTTAATCCTGTTCTTTGCCATTTAGGTTATCTTGCCCATGTTTATGCAAGTTGTCTTTAAATATTTATGTAAAGTCGATGAAACGGCTCAGGAGTTTAAGTATGCTTAAGTATGTGTCAGAATAGGGCCTGAAAGAGCTATTTCTGCAGAGCTGAGGATTTCCACTGCTGTGCTGATTCTGTGTCTAGCACTTGGTCTTGCATGTGTCAGCAAGCAAGAAATAACAGCAGAGGTGTATATATAAAAGTAAATATATTAGTACAGTAATTATGATCCTTGATAAAATTTTGATACGGACACTTTTTAGAAATCATGATATTTTACATACTGTTGTGTTTTATCAATTTGTTTGTTTGTTTTCAGTGTGAGAGCTGTTTCAAAACATGTAAAGCTAACGGAGAAATTTAGAATGTCAATAACTGCTGGGCTTGTTTCTGTCTTCTTGTACATGTGTACTGTGGTATGGTTATGCTGTCTATTCAGTCTCTCCTAGAGCAGAGAGGATACTGAGGTGCAGTTTCTAAAATAAATAAAGCCTCTAAGATGTATTTGGTTTTAGCTTGTCAGTTTAAAATGGACCTGACCATGCTGTTGCTCCTTTGCCAGGTGGTGGGAGGCATGACGTGGTGTATCACTACTTGCAGCTTTGATATCGACGTTGATTTATTATTTCAGGAAAACTCTACTATTGGTCAAAAAATGTAAGTTATTAAATGGTAAGGGGGGATTTTCTTAGAAAACCAAAAGTGGGCAGGGAGGGGGAAGTTACCTGCCGTTTGCGTGTTTCTAAGAAAAAGTTTTTGTTCAAGTTTCCTGCTTTTCGTGACTGCCTGTTTGCAAAGCACTGCACAGGTTTCTGGGTTTCTCACACTGTACTTCCACAAATTCCAAAACCAGAAAGAAGCTTATTTCAGAAAAGGCAGTGCTATTCACACTGGGCTGCCATGTTCTTGTATCTCTGCTAAGCAGTGAAAGCATTTATATGGCTCCACACTGAATGGAATTGGGAACTGATCCAGATTAAAACCTACAAAAAAAAAAAAAAAAACAAAAACCCCAAAAGAGGAAAAAAAAAAGAAAATAGTTTTAACATGAATGAATTCCTGGATCCATTTCTCTGCACAGCTGCACAGATGCTTGTGCTGGCACAAGGGGATGATGCAGAGGCCAAAGCAAAGGGCAGAGGGAGACCATGCTGCTGGAAGCTGCAGTGCAACATTAGAAGACCTTCCCTGAGTTCCCTGTGTCTGCAGTTCTGCTGTGTAAATAACCTCTGACTCCCTTTTATGGTTCTGAGTTGGATTGCAGGCATTAGCAAACAGAATTTAAAGCATGTCACTATTGCCAAAATAGTTACCTGCCCCATACTGAGGAGGAGGATTTCCTTCCTCACAGTGACCCAATGAGAACATTTTGTTTTGATTCATTTCTTATGAATGGAATTTGCTCATAAGCCAGCTAGTTCTTGTACTAGGGCGGTTATAAACATTGTTTATGCTGAGAAAGGGAACACATTCTAAACTCCATTATTTCTTTATGTGTATCTGTGATAAAAGAGCTATAATTAAATTTTGCAGGAAATAAAATTAGCCTGACAAGCTGCAGTGGCATGAAGAGACTTTTTTGCTCAATGTAGTTAAAAAGAACATCTTTCTGTGTTGTTTTCTTCAATGTCAGGAGGAATTGGCAAGGCTTTTAAAAATAAATATTTGTGGCTATTGGAGACATTTGAATCATTGTAGGTAACTAACTACATAAAGCACTGCTGGGTGCAAAGAATTAAGTAGAGACTAGGAATGAAGGTGGTGGTAGTAGTTTTTATAATTGCCATCTTTGTTATCCTTAAGAACAACCGGGTAGGAAACAGTTAAATTGTTCTGAAAGCGTTCCGTTATTTTTCCAGCTGACTGGATTCAAAACTGGCAGAACAAAACCAGGCTCCTCTCCCAAAACAGCAACAATGATTATTTGTAAATCTGAAGTGTTCAGAATCACACAAGCATAGGCTGTTTTGATGTCCATGTAGTGTTTATGTTGGTGATGGCTCAGGGCTTCTGTGATATTCTCAAGATAAGGAAAAGTTAAATTGTGTTTTCTCTGTATTATTCCAAAGACATTGTGATGGTGCCCTGTTATTTAGTTGCTGGGCTGGAATAAACATGGAAACATACTTCAGGAGAGGATCTTCCATCTATTGGAGGAATAATTTTTGTTTTAATTGCATTTGCTTTGATTGTGCTTCACTTTGCTTTAGGAAGTATAATGTTTTAGGCTCTATTCCCAGGTTTTGGTCACTGTCTCATATCTCTTGATCCCCTTTTGTTCTTCCAGAATATTGGTTGTCCATTTGGACAGTATAAATGCCACTGAGGTCAGTACTGACCAGTTAATTTTTTTACTTCATGGAGAAATAGCTTTGATTTTCCTGGTTAGGTTTTCATCCTCAGTGGTGACACCTGCTTTAAAAATGTGCTTGACAACATTGGCAGCAAAAAAATTCTGTGCTCTAAAATAAGGTATTCAGGGGAAACAGAATAAAATTCTTCTGGTAGGGTAATCCTTTTACTTAACCAGCTCTTACTGAGCTGTAGAATGAGGTGGTTGCCAGCAAATTCAGTTTTAGTTACTTGAAAACTATGTGAAATATACTGTGTATTTAGCTTTTAAGTGCAGTATATATTTAAATTCATAAAGTTTCCGGAGTAACATCAAGATATGTTTTGGGAGTTCTGCTGAATGAATTTTTAAGTCCTTAGGTTTGATTCTGGACTTTCTTTGATTGCATATCTCTTAATTAATGTGACTGTTCTTAAAGCTGCTGTCTCTTCCTGTGGGTGTATGCTATAACATGCAAAGGTTTGTAGGTGTATCTTGCATGGGTATTTCATCTGTCCAGGCATACAGGTCTTGATATTTTCTGTGTAACAGTATAAATGAATTTCCAGTGTAAGATCCTGCAAGTGGGGTTTAATCACCTCTTCACAAACTGATGATATAAATAGTACCATGAAAAAGCTCTTTTGTAAATGAGTTTGATTGCTTTTCACAGTATATACAGTGGAAGCCACTAGAGGGAACCTTTGAACTACTGTGTTTGCAAAAATAATTTGTAGTTTACAAAAGAAAATTGTAGTTATATCCATCTATCTTTTTATTGTTTTATAACAGTGCCTTAACTGAAAAAATCGTGTCAGTATTACCAAAAATGAAGTGTCCTCATCGTTTGGAACCACATCAGATCCAGGGACTGGATTTCATTCATATATTTCCTGTTGTACAGGTAACAATTTTATGGTGTGTTGATATTTTGCTGAAAAGTCCATATAACTTGCATAAAAAATTTAACAAAGCTTTGAATTATTGTTTGGCTCTTTATTTAACTTTGGAATAAATAATCACAGGGGAGTAGTTTAAATTAATGTTTTTAAAGAATGGAGTGACATTATGGATGATAGAATCCCTAACTATTGTTTGATCTACACTTAAGAAGAAAACAAAACAAACTCTCTGAATTCTTTGAAATGGAGTCAGATTGTGCCTTTTGTGGAATGCCTGCTTAAAGAACCCAAAGTTTAATCTTATTTGGGAATCTGAGGGTCTCTTTTGCCAGACTAGGAAACAGAACTAATACCTTACAGCCTGTGTTTAAGCTTATGGAGTAAGTTATGCAGATAGGCCTTGAATCAGAAGGAAATTGATAAGGCAAAAGCCACTGAAGTAATTTCTTTAAGCATAATTCATTCTTATTTTGTGTCATGTAAAACTGTGGGTGGAAAACTACATTGCTCTGACAGGTAATCCTCTTTCTGTGTATTTGCTGAGCACCACTGACCATGTGCATGTTTCTCAAGTTTATTAAGGTTCAAGCTAACACTTGATGTGTTCCAGTGACGTGTGGTATTTTGAGAATCCTTGGCATGTTATCATTTTCTGGTTTTTCTTTTCATCTGCACATAGAAATTTATCTTTGACAGACAGGGAAAATGAAAATTAAGCAAGCATCTTTTTCATTAAATATCTCCTTACCTCCTGCCTCTGAAGGAATTTAGCAAGTAAGAATTGAATTTAAATTTCAGTTTGTAAGAAGTGGGGAAAACTTCCTGGTGCTCTTGTTAGCTTCTAGTAGGAGGCTCTTGAGGAAAACCACACTTAATGCACTCCCCACAAAATATTCTGTGGTGTGTGCTACTGTTACACAGCTTTCTAGCTGTGATGATGCTGCTTAAAGTGGAAAGTTTGTATTTTGCTAATGTGAGTTTTTACTTCTGAACTCTTTCTACTCATAAAAAAAAAAATTCAGCCGAGGTGAGTTTCTTGCCCTGGTCCATTCATGGCAATGAATGGTTACATTTATCAAATACAAGGTTTCTTTCATAGGAAAATTATTACTCCTACTGTAAGAACTATAGCATTGGCATGTTTTTTTCCCACCTTTATCCTTTATCTCCCACCAGCTTTATCCAAATGGTTTGGAATATTACCTCTGGAAAGGAGAAACAATAATTTTAAAAGGGAGGAAATCTGCTTCTGGGTTTCTCTGAGCAGAGATTCTCAGTAGTAGAAGCTGGCCAGTAGGTGCTAGAGCTGACCCATACTTAGTGATGAAGTCTTTTTTTGATGGGTTTAGTATTTTGTATGTAGAGGATCTTTTCTTAAAAATTGTGGCTTTTTGTCAGGTCCCTGTGAAGTTCTGCCTGCCCCACCTACTGCAGTTTCCTTATTTCATTCCAGCCAAGACAGGCGTTCAAGAAAACTTGTTGGTGTCACCAGTGTACTGTGTTCTGAAAAAGACCGTGCAAGAGCTATAAAATGCTGCCTACAACCTGTAGGAATTATGTATTTGATAATGTCACTTTATTCAATGTCCTGTTATGTTCAAGATTCCACTTGCTATCTGTAAATCTCAAATCAGTTTCCAAAGCCTGCTCTTCTGCCTGGCATTATGTTCCATTAGCTCTTGCACTGCAAGAATTTAAATGGATCTTTCCCTACAGGAAGAAATTGAGTTGGCTCACTGCCATAGACTGTAACAGAACTTAAAAAGAAATTAAAAAATAAAACAAAAAAAGAGACTAACAAATATTCCAGTGGGCAGAAAAGCTGTTGTTCTTCTGTTCTTCCTAGTAAATTTTGCTTATGATCACAGGCAAAAATATGTACACAATCTTATGTTGAGATGTGCTTGGTAATTAATAGTCTGCATTTTCATCTCTCTTGTTGTCATCATGTTCCCCTCACTTTCCAGGGGTTCATGGTTACAGCACAGGAAACAGTTGCTGGTTCAAACTTGGCTCCCAAGACTGATCTGATCTCTTTTGTGACCTCCTGCACAGGCTGTCAACAGCCCTCAAGATTTATCTTCTCCAACATTGTTTAAAATGTACTTCAATATTTTGTGGCTTTTTGTGTGGTCTTATAAATGTCAGAAGAAGTCTTTTTTCTTGCACAGGCATGTGGTTCTTCATGCATAGACTTGAAGATATGTCTTTTCATGGTAGAGCTGTAGGTTTTTTTATACAGTGAGTGATCTATAGTAAGAGAATTTTATAGAAGAAACATGCACAAAAGAAGGAGGAATGTAAGGTTTATAAAACAGCTAATGCTGAATCATTTTGTTAGGATCAGGTCCCAGAGTTACCATGTTTACAAATAAATCACATGTTCTTGTTTCTGTGCTTAAAATGTGCTTTTAACTTTTATCATGTAATAAAAATATTTATGCAGTAGTTTGGTGTTTGCTGCTGTTATTCTTCCTTTTTTCAACTGATGCAATGTTTTTTTCAGTGGCTGGTAAAACGTGCAATAGAAACAAGGGAAGAAATGGGAGACTATATCCGTTCTTACTCTATATCACAGTTTCAAAAAACTCACAGACTGCCAGAGGTAAGATCAAGCCAGTTTTTGTTTCTGTTATAATATGTCAAATGCTCTGTTGCAGTTCCAACTTCACAGCTCTGAAATCCACAGAACATACCAGGGTTGCTTTTGCAATAATTTTGTTAATCAGTCCTAAAGGAATCTTTTAGAAATTCATCTGGGAAAAAAAAGTAAGCATTACTGTGACAGAAACTACATTCTGGTTAACTTTTGCTTAGTGATTGCCTCAGTTTTTCTGCAGTATTTTGTATTTTTCTATCATTCTAGCTGCTCAAAGACACCCAGCATGCTGTGGGCAAGCTGATGTAGCTAACTGAGAATTCATATATTACTAACACTATAATTTGGCTTTTGTTTCAGAGTGCTGAAAGTCAGTTCTTGTCTCTCTGTATCCAACCCCCAAAATTTGTTCTTGAAAACTAGATTCCTAAAAAATTTCATTCAAAAACTGAACTTTGGGAAAGAGAGAGATTGGTCTCTAACTTAGTAACAGTATTAAAGGTAGATGTATCCCTAGTATTGGGATAGACAGATTTTATTAACTCGGGGTGGCTTGGATTTTTTAAAATTGTGCTTAGAAACTAAAATAACAGTAGAGGAAACTTCTCATTCCCACATTAAGACTATCACAGCTTTATTTCTTTGTAGTGTTGTAAAGATTGGAGATCCCAGTAGTGGGCTGGGATTGCATTTGGGTCAGGTACTGAATAAGAGAGAACAGAAACAGTGCTGATCTGCACACACTTTTAATGACCTGCCTACCATCTGATGGCAGAAGCAAATGCTTTGCTGTGTTGCAGGAAATCACTAACATTTCACCAAATAACTGGGCAACTCAGAAACTATTTGACAGCTTTGTTTCATGGCAACATTAAACGTTTGAGATTTAATCTCCATTCCTGGTATTTTTAATTGCCTCCACTGATGTCTTTCAGGATGATGAATTCATGCAAAGAAAAGAGAAGGCAATCAAAACGGTTACTGATATCTTTGTAAGTATGTTAGATTTTATTTTTTTTTATGACCAAGAAGCAAGTGGCTTTAGTAATGAAAAGGAGGTAGTTAATTCTGGTTTATGCAGCCAGTCCTTCTCTTGAGTAGATCCCAATTGCATTACATGCTGAGCTTTGTTCTTAGAAGAGGTCTCAAATGCCAATATATCAGATTGAAAACCTTTTAGGTGCTCATTGTATGAGTAGATAAACGATATCAACTGCCTGCACAGAGAGTGTGGAATTCCACACTGTGCCACAGAAGTCACAAGGTAGCTTACAGACTGTTAAACCCTCAGCAGACCTAAGTGTGTGTTTAAAGCTATCAGCACTTGTGCTGTTTATGTTGAAATTAGTTAATGTGGTGCTGATCTCAATTGTCTGCATTTCAGAACTTGACTATTTTACTTCTTGTAATTAGCAGTGAAAGTACACACCCTATTTCAGAAATGTTTTCTTCAACTAGCAGGTGTTGGTTGGGAAAGGTGGTGTTATGTTCTCCCTCTTCAGACACAAACCTTCTAACTCTTGGATTAACTTTGTATATATTTTTTGAAAGCTTCCTCATGAATGCTACAGTGAATTACATGTAAAATACCTAGGCTTTCTCATTGTCTCATACCTGAATTCGGCTACCTAGCAAGCAACTGGACTTTGTCTTGCTTTTGAATTTCCCTGTTTGCTTGGGACCATCAGTTTGCCATTTCTGAATCCCAGGAGTTTGCTACCAGATTTATTTTTTTTTTTTGACCATCTTGACAAATTCCAGGGCTACATTTGAGAAGGGATGAGAAATCTGGATTTGCTTTGAATGGGACATTTCCAAGGCTCTTCAGTAGATGGTGAAAATCAGTGCTTTTTCAGACAGCTTTAGCCAGGCACCCCAAGCTGTTCATGCACAGATGGAGGTGCTCAGTGCTGGTGTAAGGAGCCATATGAAAGGTTGTGTAACGGGCCAGACAAGTCACCTTACTCTTCTGTCAGGTTTTGGAGGTACTTGTTTTTCTGTCCAAATGACCTGAGTGCTGCTGAGCCTAATAGAAGTAGTTGAATTACAGTGTGTGTTTATAGAATAACATTGCAATGAGAGTCTCCAGGTGATGGCCAATGCAAATCCTTTGCTAATCTATTTGAATAATTACTCTTGCTTTGGAAATTTCAATTACAGTCTCTAAAGTGTTGTTCGCCATGGTTTGATTGGGCTTTTTAATTATTAGCAGACTTACAGTGAGTCTGATTCTTTTATTCTAACAAGAAACACTTGTCTTTCCAGTGAGACATGTTTTCTGTTCTACAAGTTAGCCCACCCTCTGCATAGGTGTCATTGCATTGTTTATGCACCTGTGTATCCCTTTAAATTGAGAAAAGATATTTGATTAACACTGATGAAGCGTTCCCTTTGGTTGCTGAAAAACAGAAGTGTTTCCAAGGCTTAGCTTTTATAGCCTATTAATTTGTATTCTGTCTTCTACTCTGACTCACAGAACTCTATAGGAGCATCTTCATGGCACATAAAGTTTTTACATTTATTCATCATTGCTCAGACAGACATTTATACATCATTGCTCATCATTAGACAAACACCTTTTCCTTAAATATATGAGCTCTGTCAGGATCATGTCTTCTCCAGCTGGCACCTGATCTTCTTAACAAAAGATTAGTTCATGAGATCTCTTAAGGCATTAAGGCACGAGTGCAGTCTAGAAGAACACACAGGATGAGTTTTCAAGGGAGAATGTGCACAAGCTTTCCTATCCATCCATAGGAACTGGAAGGAGGAGAATGTGGCTCTTAAATGAAGGTTCTTTTGCAGGTCACCTTTAAATCTTTGTGCACTGGAATTGGAAGAGAAATCCGGTCTCCTAAAGGAGAATCAGCAAGTGTGAAAGATGAATTGTCTGAATTCATCATTATAACTCTGGCCTAAGGACCTCCCCTTTTTTCTCAAGGGGACAGTACACTGAGATTTGTGGTCATGATCAGGCCTAAAGATTGGAAAAGGGAATGTTAAATATCAGTAATGGTCACTGGAATAAAAACTGCTGCTACTGAAAGGTGACTGTCTGGTGAATTGAGGTTATCTTGCAGTGATTTTGTTCAACTACTCAATTACCTGGTGCCAAGACTAATGTTTATGGTATGATGCCTACACTTATTATAGCACAGGTATAAAACAGAATGCCATCATAAAAGGTGTAATTATTTTTATGACTTACATTGCCTTTCTGTAGATATGAAAGTACATTTTGTGGGAGATCCTTGGTCATAAAAAGCTTTTTCAGGTGACAGTCAAAAATGTAGCAAGATTGAATAGCTGCAAGCAAAGATGACAGAAAGTAAGATTAGAAATGAGGTAAAAATTGTAAAGGGTAACAGACAAACTCAGGAGAAGCTTGCCAAGGCATTGTGTCAATTTTCACTTGTTTGAAGTCTCTACTTTGGGATTACATCTTTGAAAAAGATGGAAAGCCATTTCAGCAGTGTTATGGTGCAGGAATTTTTTATTGACAATAATATTTTGTGTTATACAATAAGTCAGATCAAGCAAGAAATATTCTTCCTTTTGTTTTCAAATTGGAAGCACCTCGATCAGTACAAAAAGGTGCTTCTGAACCCTTGTTTTATTTGATGGGCTGTTGTCCAGCTATTGGATGACACTGGGATAGGAGAAGATTGAGGTCATTTTACTACCAAACTTCTTAAGATATTTTTGTTCCTTAATTGCAATAAAATGTGCTGTAATTCCATTGTAACCTGTGATCACTGAGTAAATAATAATTGCATTTAATTATCTAATCCAAGTTTAAAAATAGAATTAACTCACAAAGGAGGTAATATTTTTAGACACTGGCATTAGCCAAATAATTTTAATAGATGTTGAGTGTGTTACAATTTACTCTCCTTTCAAACATGACAGAGGAGGTGGTTGAGAAATTGTTTCTTGTTAAATACTCAGTTATTATTTTTATTAAGACCTGAAAAGTCAGTTTCTATAGCAAATTGCTTAGAATTTTATTCAGTAAAATTTTATAATGTAATTCTAAAAAGAGAAAGTGAAGAATGTTTATTTGGGTAAGTATATTGAGTTGGAAAGCAAACAATGTGTATATCACTCTAGATAACAATTCCTCATTTGTTTTAGAAAAGCCTTTTACAAGCTCTGAATTCATTCACTGTCTTGCAGGAGGTTTACAAACCCCAGAGAAAATACAAACGTCAGAGGGGAGCTGAGGAACTGCTGGATGAGGAATCAAAGGTTCATGCTACACTTCTGGAATATGGCAGGTGAAAGGCTTCATTGAATTCTCCGTGGGTTATGAATTGTGTGTATTATAAGCATTGCATATAAAATTTGGATTGTGGTGGGCTTTTTCCTACTACTTCAGAATTGAACTATTTCAGATTTACTCCTGTTTGGTTTGAGATTTTGTTTGCTTACCCTGTAAATTCCTTGGGGACTGGGCAGTCCTGTTATGTGTGAACCATGTTTTTCACAATGGGAGACCAAGTTCAGACTTTATGCTCCTAGTAGGGTATGTTTTTTTAACGTACTTGTTCTTCATGTTATAAAAATGGCTTAAATTAATGATCCTTCTAGGTGGTGTGTGTCAATCAACATTGCCTTCTTGCAAGCAATCCCCAGGAAGCCTGGGGAAAAAGGAGCTGCAATTGCTATTGCTTCTGTTTCTAGTTCTCCTGTGGGTGCTGCATCAGGAGGCTGAATCGTGGTTCAATGTTTTTTCTTCTTACTTTCCTGCAAACTTTCATTTAGAGACAAAGTTACCAAGGCTTTCACTTTTCCATTATCTTTGAAAGTCCCTCTGGTTTACTGAGAGCTCTCCAAACACATAAAAATGAAGTTACAGAGTTTCTGTCTCTAGTTTCTATTTTCAGTTTTCTTTTCACAGTTTAGTGGGAAGGACAGCTTGTCTGCTGTCTGAGCTCTTAATACTTAACGAGTGGGGATGACATTTGAATTCTATTTTGTGTCTTCTGGGGCTTCTTTTCCCCCAAAGCCATAGATTTTTAGATTTTTTTAATCTCACTATCTTGAGTACTTTCCTTTTAACAGTAACATGGGCTATAGCGGAATAGCTCAGGATTAACTTTCAAATGGAAAGAGGGCATTGCTTTTTTCTTTCTTGAGCTTTACATTATAGCATTTTATGGAAAGTCAAGATTTGCAAATCATGATGGAAGGAGTAGATGGATCTGAAATCATTCTGTAAATGTGCTCCAGTACCTGCTTATTTGGTTTATTTGAAATATTTCAAAACTAATCTAAACCTGTCTGTTGGTGCATATCTTATATTGAAAACTGATAGAAACTTAATGTATTTGTGAAAGTTGTAAACAACAGTGTTTTTTCTTCATGCTGCTGTTGTTCTTTTAGGAGATACGGCTTCAGCAGACAAGCAGGAAAAACAGAACAGGTAAAAATATTCTGAATTAAAATACATAAATTGTGGAAAGAATTGCATTGTAGAAGTGTTGATTACTTTTAGGTCTTAAAAGAATACAGGAGAATAAACAGCTGTAACTTCTATTATTGCCATCTCTTAAAAATGGCTAATTGAATTAAGGATCTGCATGCCATGACAAGTGGAATTGATAACCCTTTTTAAAAGGATTTCTTTTATCTCTGCTCACAGACCACTTTTGCAAACTTTTTTTTTTTTTTTTTTTTTTTTTTGCTTGGAAGAAAGGGTTTGGGTGTTGTGTTTTTTTTGTTTTGATTTTTACTGTGAGGTAATGACAAGTCTGTTTAGTGAGTATCTTTTAACTAAGTGTTCCATAAAGTGATCATTAAAGGGATTTTCTTTTTAAAGAACATTCAGCTTGGTAAAAAATATTATAGACATTCATTAAAACCAGTTTATCTAATGTGATAGAGAAACATGATACCATGCCATAAATAAATCATTGTGCTTCTTGAGAAGTAGCATCCTTGCTGTGCTTTTGATGATTATGGAATCTTAAAATGCCTTTGTCAGGGTACCTGCAGTTTTATTATTTCAGTGCAGATATTAATTTGGCAATAAGTTTTTTATTACAGACAGAGATAATGAAGATAATGCATTAAGCATGTCATGAACCTAACAATGCATTGAGTAGGTCAAGGTTGCCCTTCTTCATTATCTCAATATTCCACATACAAATTTCACATTTAAATTTTATGAATGGAGATTTTTCTCAATCTAGACATGCCTGTTTTCCCCTCAAAGTAATCACCAGTCCCATTTATAGATTTGTTTCTTCAAAAATATTGTTGACTTTGGGATATTGTGTATCAGATGTTCATCATGATTGTTGTGGAAGTTGTGTCTCCAGTAAGGCAGAAGTGGACAGTGCAATAGTCAGGTCAGTGGTGCAATAGAGTGACCTAGAAATTGAGTCTGTCTGTCCCCAGTTCTCGTTACTTCAGTGGTACAAATTCTTCTAATTGAACTGGGCAGTTTTGCACTTTTTATGTTGTATGTTTGTTATACCGATAGTAAGTTATAAAAATTATTTATGTAAAAAAAAGTTTTCTCCTATGTAGCAGACATCATATCTGGGTTGTCTTCAGAGGCTGGTAGCTCTCAGAAGGCAGTGGAATAAGGAATCTTTGTACCAGATGAGTCCCTAGGAAGCCGGAGACACAGTTGGAACACTTGTGAGAAATCAGAGAGGCTTGCATTTCCATTGGCATGATTTGGAGTGTGAGGATGTTGCAGTAGCTGAAATGTATTCATTAAAACAGAACAGCTCCATTCCAGTTTTCTCCTTGATGTCTTTCTTAACGCTTTAGAATATTGAAACTACATATAATGTGTCGTAATTTTTCTTTAAAAGGCTGAAGATAAAAAAACTGTGCTACCTCCAGGGCTTGCAGCAGCAGGGAAAGCTGAGCCTTGTGATGAAGATGACCTTCAGGCTGCTGAAGAGGTGTGCCCCAGACACAGTAGGCATGCATGTTACTAACTTGGGAGGGCAGCAGTTTTCACTGCCCAGTCGTTCTCCAAAACAAGGAAAATGTCCATGGTTAGGTGAAGTGAGAGTTGCTTCCCACAGCAGAATATGGAACCTGAAATTGATGCACAAAATTAATATTTGTTGATGTTTAATACCCAAAAACTGATGTTTTGTTTTGGAATCTGAGCATTTTTTAAAAGGTTGATTTTTGGTTGACAGTGAGAGCTGAATAATCTGAGTGAATGTTTGCTGGTTTAAGGAATTTGCCTTAAATTTGGCAACTTTAGCCATCTCTTCTTCAACTTTCACAGACTTGGTGCCCCATTACATGCTTTCAAATACACATTATATGACAGCAATTATATACATGTGTCCCTGTCAGAAAAAAGCTAAATAATAGCAGTTAAATTGTTATGTATAATTCTTCATATTTTGTTCTAGCTTCGCATTAAAACTCTGATGACGGGAATGGCTGCAATGCCAACAGAAGAGGTAAGTAGCACTTAAAACTGATACAGCTTTGTTTAAATTATGCTTGATTGTGGCAATTCATCCATAAAATCAGACTGCGGATTCAGGTCTGAAGTCTTGGAATGACTGCATTTAAATTTTCGTAAGGAGAGTGTAACAAAAGATGGTTGAATTAGGAAGATAGTAATTTTTACAAGGCTGATGAGTTCATCATTTGCCTTGAAATGATAACAACAGTATAAATAAGTGCCTCTTTCAAAGGGTTTCTACCAGAATTTCAGGGGAAAGCCATCACTGTGCAGCTGCCCAAGATGCAGTATGATCTTGTTTTATTCATCCTATGAAGTTACTCAGAGGAATAATTGTTTTACTGGGGAGACTGCAGGAAAATTGTCTGCCTTTCAAGGTGCTGTTCAAAGCACTGATAAATATTTATAAACAACAACATTAGTCTAAGACACTGAAAATACTGGATATGTATCTTATTTTCTTAATTGTTTGTATTTAATGTTATAATGGACCTTGCAGTCTGTTCTTTGGTTTCTGGGTGAGAAGACTGGGAAGAAATTCAGTTGTTAAACATGTTTCTGTTGTTGCTGGAGAGTCACAATAGAAAAGGTAATAATTAGTCTAGTCTCAAAGTTGATTGACATGCTTTCTACTGAAATCCACTGTGGAATTCAGTTCTATTTGAAAACTGTTTTTAAACCTGCATGCACTTTGAAAGGTGAATTCTTGCACACGCCTGCGTTCTTAGAGTTTTATTACTGGAAATGCAAAATTCAATATAAAGAATAGAATTAAAATTAAGTTTCTGAAATCTGAATTAAAATTTGCTAAAAGGTTTTAAGTGAGAAATTTCTATCAGCAAAATTGGGGGTGGAGTGTTTCCTGGACTTTTCTTATTATTAGAGATCTTTACCCATTGTAAAAGTTTTGCCAATTTCTGTTTAAAATTAGAACTTGTGGAAATTGTCGTATCAAAGTACAGCAGTTCCAAAGCTCCAAACGTTTTCTTGCTACAATTGCAGGGCAAACTGACAGCAAGCACAGTGGGGCAGATTGTTGGACTCCAGTCAGATGAGATCAAGCAAATCGTGTCTGAATATGCTGAAAAGGTAAATGTGTTACCTGAGTGGGTTTAACCATGTGTTGTGTTTGATAGATTGTTAATTTGGCCTTAAGCTGCCAATTTAATTGCCACAATTCTCTTGAAGCACAGTTTTTAATATTTGCTGTGGATAGCAGCACAGCCAGAATTCAGGGAAGTATTTTAAAGACATTTAAACATACGAAGCTTTGGGTGTGATCATCCATATTCCTGAATTGCATTTATGAGTCATTTGAGCTTAAGCACCTGCCTAAATGCTTTCATGAATGAAGAAGGACCTGAGTTGTATCTGTTCTAACTAGAGGCCTAAATTTTTGATATGTTTTAAAATATTCAGTGTTAAGCACAGAAATACAGTTCTGTGAGCTTGCTCAAAGTCTAGGCCTCTTCCACTCAGATTTCCAGGTGCTTGCACTGGGCTCCAGTTCTCAGTCATGCCTGAATCTCTAGTTTTGACTCTCATCAAAGCCAAATCTTTGTTGCTTTGAGAAGTCAAGGCAATTAAATGTGAGTATTTTCTCCATTTACCAACTGTGATTGTTTTTTTACAGTAATGTGAAAAGAAAATCTGGCTGTTCAAGCAATTAATACATACAATACATCACTGCCAGATATGAGTTATAGGTCGCTCTTATTTGTCCAATAGTCTTCTCATATTTCTCCCTTTTTGTTGACACATTTGAGGTATGGAGCTTTCCCATTTTGGAGATAAACCCTATAGCTCAACAGCAAATTCTTGGCCTTTCTTTATTATAAAGGATTAGAAGAACAGGAGTCCAAGAGTCATATTTCAATGTTACATTTCTTCTGTTCTGAGAGAAGGCAGCAGGACCTTGACTATTATAGTAGAACAGTGATTAATACTCTGGAAACTGAGAACTGATTCAAGCAAACCAAAAATAGATCACTTTTCAAATCTATTGGATGTGATTAAAAAAAAAAAAATCTGTGCACGTATGCATGCACCAGGAAAAGAATTAAGGATGTTATCAAAGAGTTATTGAAGCATCAGCAATATTTGGGTGTAATTCTGCCTTAAGCCCTTGTAACTCTACGTAGCCTGAGGAACATAGCAGTGCTTATTTGTCTGCCAGACCCTTAATAGAATCCACAAGCCCAGTGAAGATAGCTGACAAACCAAATTCTAGCTCTGATGTTGCCATGTGCCCAGAACCTTTCTCACAATAGGCATTTTTGCAGAAGATCAGTGCTTACAGTTTTCTGCATTTGTCCCTCCATTCTGCTTCCCTGTTCACTTGTTGAGTAAACTGGAGGGAGGATTTCAGTGTCATTCCTTACCTTCTGAAAATCCTGGCAGAAAATTATTAACAAGTAGCAAATTGATAATCTGTAACAGCCAAAGACATTAGTCAAATACAGCTTCTTAAACTATGTTCAGAAAGCAACTGCTCTTTTGGGGTAGTAAGATATCAGGTAAGTAAAAGGTCAAAGCAAAGTGGCTTCTATAATTTGTGCTCTCTTTCTTCTGTGCTGAAAAGTGTGTTTTTCTCCACAAATTGGAACCCAGTTCCACAATGACCTTAAAGCTACAGTGTTGCTGCAGAGTGGATGGTTAGCCCACAGTGGCTGCAGGAGGCTCACCCCTGCCTTCTTCATTTGCAGATCAGAAGGATTTCTCAACAGAAACCTCTGTTTTATAGTGAGGGTTGTTTCCCATTTTCAAAAAGCAAGCTGTAAAGTTCACTTATTGAAACATGATTTTTTTTTTACTGCCAAGGCTGTACTGTGTGGATTTTTACTATTTTTGCAAACATTAGTCTCAGACTGGTTTAGCTCATGTGTCTTTCTCTTGCATTTCCATTTTTCTCCATTTTTTTGTTTTGCAAGTAAGGGGCTAAATGTATGATGAGAAAGATGAGGTCTTGGAATGCATGCCATGATGAAGGAATTTTATTTGACTAAATAATGAGAGGAATAATTAAGACTGAGTGTGTACTTGTTGAGTGGTTCAGGGTTACAGGCTTTGCTTGGAGGCACTTCTTCCTTTCCTAACAAAGGGAAAGCAAGCATGTGAGTTGTTGGGCAAAGATGTCAGAATTGGTCTTTTCTTGCTGAGCATGTAAAAACATAACAAATCATTAAGCTGCTCTTCAGTATAAATAACATAGAAAACTGAGAGGAGGAAGACAGATTTTACCTCTTATTTTCATTTAAAATTAAGCTGCTTACCCACCTGCCTAGAGTGGAACCAGGAGCAAATATGAGTGAAGAATATGTCATACTTCTTGTAGCATGTTAGTTGATTATGCATTGTAGCATTTGTCAACATTTGGCAATTATTGAAAAAGCACTTAGTATTGAAGTCTTTGGCAGACTATAAATTAGCACTTGAGGTACTTGAAAATTAACTGGCTTTCTAATGAGATATTGGAAAATGGATTAAGTGAAAAAGAGAAGTCTAAGTGCATGAAGCAAATTAGCAAAACAGATGGATTTAAGTATTAGAGGGAGGACTTGCAAAAGGTTCAGATAATTTTTAGGCAAATAATCCTTTAGGCATCAAGATACTGCTGCTTTTAATGATTCTTTTGTCTACTGCAAATGTGCAGTTTCTATTATAATTGCTATTTCTGGTAAAGGATGTTTCTGTCAGCTTTGCTTTCACAATTCAGAGAGAACAGGAGACTGGATCCAGATTGCTGTCTTCATTATGTATTTATGAGACATTCTCTTGGCAGTGCTTGCTGGATTGAGTAGTTCCCAAAGACTGGTGTCAATGGTACACGTGCACACACATAAAAACCCCAAACCACTAGGTGATGAACATGTCTACCACATTGAATATGTCATTCTCATTTAGCCTAAAGATGCAACCAGGCCTCTGTTTCAGAATCTCAATACACTGTTGTTCAAGGCTTTTGAAAGTTTTGGATCTACTTACTGGGGTGTGGAACATCTCTGATTCACCAAGTTAGTAAATACCATGGATTAATGTGCTTTTTAGCACACTTGTGTTCTTTTCATTTAAGAATTCTACCAGGTTTAACCATAATGCTGATGCAAAATAATTGTCTGCCTTCTAGTGTACTGTAGTATTTTCCAGCTGTCCCAGAGCACCTGACTTTATTTCTACCTTACTTTACTTGTAAATTTTGGAAATATAATAAAGTTGCTCAGCTGCTTCCTTATTTTGATGCGAGATAAGTAATTCTCTCTGTTGGATAATGGGACACAGTTCTTGATAAGGACTATCATAGGTATGTCCCACTTTGGTATTCCCTGAGCTTCTGAAGAAGCAGAGGGCAATGTTGTGAGGTCCAAAAGGCTGTTGTTATTGTTGCTTTTAGCAATCTGAGCTTTCTGCTGAGGAGCGACCAGAAAGGCTCGGAGCTGCCCAGCAACACAGAAGGAAGGTGGCATCTCTGAACAAGCAGATTTTGCAGAAAACCAAACTCCTCGAAGAGGTAAGTATTGTGTATGTAATAAACAAGAACACTTTGATAAATGTGGTTGATCACAAAGTTTTTGCCATCCAGAAAAGAATTGCAAGCTATCTTTTGTACCAGCAATTTGTCATGTTGAACATTGATTTCTCTGAATCTTGCACATTTATTACTTAAGACAACGTGGCTGGTTTTATATTAAAAAATTGTGTAATCCTGTCTGTTAGAGACTAGCTAATCAGAACATGCTTTTCCTTGTTTTGCATCCTCTGGGAGAAAAACTGAGGGGCTTACCACTGTTTGATTTGTTATCTACGGGATTGAAGGGGCTGCTTTCAGAGTTCCAAGAAATAATTTAGAAAGTTACTCTACAATACATAAAAATGACTTTTCAGACTTTTATCACTTCCTGTCCTTCCTATGAGCCAGCTTGTCTCACTGACTGAGGTGATACTCAATGTATCCTGAGTCACTGCAGTAGTTTGTGTCACACTTCAACTCTTCTGTTGAACCACAGAGGCCTCAGGCACATACATATGAAGGGAGGCACAGATGTGGTGTGAAGCTGTTGTAGAATGCAGACAGTGCAGGCACTTGCAGCATCTGCTCTGAGCAAACCTGTTCCAGGAAAGCTTTGTTGTCAGTGTAGCACTGCCCTCTTGTAGAAGAGGGCATATTTGCTCGGGTTTGATTGTGTTCTAGGCCCGTTCTACACATTCTGGCTGTGTCCAACAGCTCCCATCCATCTGTAGTTCTTCTCCAGTCAGTATGTGGTCATACTGGAGGCAGGCTCAGTCTGGGTGTGTATGTACTAGAACACTGCATTGCCCTTGGATTGTGAGAACAGGTCATATTCTTGGGAGCAGTTAGCTCAGGCTTAATTTTGGGGAGGATTTGCTACTTGATATTTCAACAGTTGAGGGCCCTTTAATTCTCTGCTGCTTGTTTTCAGTACATAACAATCTCAGTGCTCTTTTTATATGGGGAAAAAATGTACTGACAGCTGTAAGCCAAATATAATCCTTTTATCACTTCAGTAAAGTAAAAATTTCCTGGCTGAATTTTATTTTCCACTTGCCAAAGGCAGCTTTTGAAATCAGTGACAGTCAAGACCTTGCCTTTTAAAAAATGCTTATGGAGTTCTGGTTTCAATATTGCAGTAAGTTGTGGCAAGATTTCTCTTAACTAATAGTTCATGTCAGTTTTCATGATATGTGGACTACTAACTTTTTTTCAGTTAGTTAGAACTCAGTCTGTTGGTGAATTATTGATGAAAAATTATGAAAAAAATTAAAAAGCTTTCCTTTTATCAATTTGTCAGTGAAAGAGTGGAGTCACAGCTGTGTGTTGTGAACAGCAAACTAAAACAGCATGAAAGGAAGTGGAACTGAACTATATGTGCGGTTTTTTTTTTTGTTCACTTTTACTCCACTTTTGTGGAATGTAAACCACATCCCATTTGTTGTTACTATCTGCAATGTTATCTTAAATCATAGCAAGTTTAAAGAAGGATGTTCTTCTAAAATTTGCCTCTGTAAACTATTTGACAAGTGAAATACCTTGGTGGCATTTTGATGACTGCCTGCTTATTAGACTTTCCACAGTTAGACAAAAGAAAACCATGAAGCAGCTTGGTTATTTGGTGTGAACATGTCTGTGATTTGGTGCCATGGTGCTTCTGTGCAAGTCTTGAGTTGCCCTGACTTATTTGGATAAGTATAAAATGGGACTTTCTTCTTAGCCTGGTGTGAAACAAGGCCAATATAACCAGGCTGCGAAAGTTTGAGCAATTTAGCAGAGATTCTGTCCGATAAGTTACCATTCTGTTGGCACCTGTTTTGTAAAAGCTGTTGTTTGTTGTGGGACTGAATACATCTAAATGGTCAGGTGGTAAATGTTTGCTGTTATTATTTAAATATCCAATCAGAATTCTTGCAATCAGAAGCAAGAGTAGCTGACAAGAAAAGACAGTGTGTGCTATGGTTGGCCTGTTGTTTAATAGACAACCCTCATGAACAGCTCAAATATTCCCTGTTCTCCATTACAGGTGTAATTAGTGTGAATATAGAATCCAACTCTTTTCTTTCTCTTTCATAACAGTTGCAAGCTAAATGTGCTGATCTGCAGGCAAAATGTACTGAAGCAAAAAAGACACTAACAGAGGTAATCTTTGTGTTTCTGTGTGCTGGTTGTAACTGAGATATTTTGGAGAATTTCTGTGTGTAAAAGGATGTATCACTTCAAACACAGTGAAGGTGTTTGCCAGCTTAACTCACTGATCCCATGGTGTGGAAAAGCTGGGTACCAGAAATCATTTTATTTGTGGAAGTGGGTTTCAATTTATTATTAATTGTAACCCTTAGGTTAAGAGTTACAGTGAAAAGCTGGACAAAGAATTGGCAGCCTTAGAAACAATAGAATCCCAAGCAGATTCTAGGTAAGTTTCTTCCTTTGTTACCTTTGAAATTCTGAAAAATAATGGTTTTAAAATGAGTCATTCAATGTTTCTTGCTTTGTCAAACGAAACAAAAACCTAAAATTTAATAATTAAATAATTCTCCAGCTTGCTTTGCAAAGACAGGGAAATACTACAATGGTATTCACTCAGAATGAAAAGTGTCAGTCTGTATTTCAAAATAATTGTAGGTGTTTAAAACAGAAGAACCCTAGACACATTTGACAAGTAGGTGAGGCCTTCTTGATTTATTTTGTTCATATTTGAAGCCTTCATCTCACATAAATTAAATAGGAGTCTCTCAAAACTTCCACAGTAATGAGGTTAAAGCATAGCAAAGCCATCAGAATACTCAGTGTAATACTGTATCTTTATTTTGACCTTGATGTATCAGTGGTGATACTTGGGGTTTTCATTTACCCAGGTTTTACTAGAAATTTATTTAGAACTAGGCTTGTTCTAATACATGTTAATTCTCTGTTTAAATTAGAAATTAAAAATCTAATGTGGTTTACTGGATTTTCAAATTCAGCGTATTACAGAGTCTGCGAGCACTGGTGGCCATGAATGAAAACCTAAAAAGCCAGGAGCAAGAGTTCAAAGCACATTGTAGGGTAAGTCCCAGTGTCTCCTGTAGGGATTAATGTACAACTGGGTCAATAAGCATTATACTCATTTATTGTTGTGCTGTGTGTCCCTGTCTGTCATCTCTCCAGGTTATGTTGAATTTTGCCACCCCTGGGGCAGGGAGGTCTGAGGAGGGGCTGCCAAGGCATCTGAGTTAGTTTGGCCTTCCTTAATACAGGGCAGTTCCTGGACACCACATCTGCCTTATGCTGGTCAGAGCTGTGGCTCTTCTCCTTCCCATTCTGCTAAAATGTCACTTTGGGGTTGGGCTGTATGAGACACCCACTGTTCTATTGACAGCCTGAAGTGATTTGTCTCTCCCTGGGTAATGCAGCTGCCAGGGACCTGAGGAGAGGCACAGAGCCAAAGAGGAGGGTTCATCAAGGGCCCTGCCTTTGGAGCAGCCCACCAAAAGAGACAAAACTGAGACAGAGCTATTGCAGTTTTCAGGACATGTTTCAGTTTTACTGCTTAATTGCTGTGTTTGGTGCCCTGTTTACTGCTGTGTTTATGGACTGCCAGAAATATGATCTGAGAAAAGTGTTTTCATTTTCTTCTATTCAAACAATAGTGGATGGAATTTAATAGAAAGAAAAGAAGTAAATAGTGTCCTAAGGCCTAGACTGAGTATAGGAACTTCATTTTTCTCATGCATACTCCTTTGAAAAACTCTAAAGGATTGTAATGGAAACTTCCTTGCAAGGAGCTTTAGATTAATTCATTTCTCCAAGTGCCATACATTGCAGTCCCATGTCACACTGTTGTAATGTTGCTTTGCTTCTTCAGTTTCATTTTCCATGTCACTCATTAGTTGTCTTAGCTGGATCTAGTATATTTGCAAGTAAGGAATAAATCTGTTCCTGTGTTGGATAAAAACAGACAGTTTAATGCAATGAATATTAATGGATGCCTTACCCTTAAGCAGGCAATGCTGTTTAATCATCAAAATTTAAATCTAATGTGTGTGAAATTTTGTTAAAGTCTTTGTTTCAAGATCCCTGCTCTCCCCTATTTAGAGAGTAAGTCTCAGTTAAAAGCAACATCAACTTTTGTTTTAAAGGAAGAAATGGAGAGACTACAACAAAATATTGAAAATTTGAAAGCTGAAGCAGTGGAAAACGGGGATGAACAGGTAACAGCAAATGTCTAAGTTTGTGTTTTCAATTTGTGTTTTGAAATACTGGTTTAGGCCCTTCTGACTTTAGGGACGTTCTTATAAGCATTAAAGTATCTGCCAGAATATCTGAAAAGCTCTGTAAAGCCACAGTTCAGGCCACAAATCCTAGAAATAAGTAGTCTGAAAACAGTTGTAGCATTCAGTTACTCTTGCAGAATCCATGGGGCCCTTTTCATAGATGCTTTTGTGCCTTTTACTTCTTTCTTTGTATTACCAGAGGAGAATCTCTGGGTGTTGTGTTAAGAGCTGTGCATACCTCTGACAGAAATAAGTCTTCTTCAGAAAGCATGTCTGGTGTCTGGTTTGGTTGCTTTTTCCTTGGAAGTGGTTTATTTGAAGGATGAAAGCACCACCTCTCAGTGGCTCTCTACCCTGCATGCAGTGAGCAGCTGTCAGAAGTTAGGCTTTAACACAAGTGCATCCAGACTGATGGCAATGAATAATGAATGAACAGAAAAGGAAAAGCTTGAATGACTTCATTTTCAGTGGGTAAACATTTGATACATTCATGCCTCTGAAATGAGGCAGATTACAACTTCCATGATGCTGCTGTCCTCCTCAACACAGCATGAAAAAATTAAAATGTAAGCCTAAATCTTAAATTTTTAACAAGAAAAAGTTACCTTGAAGTCCACACTGCAGGAAATCTAGAATACAAGTCAGAGCGTTTGTGTTCTGTCCTGGTGCCTTGTTTATTCCTAACCCCACCACTGAATCAAAGTACAAACACTCAGACAAGGGCTACTGCCAGTCTTTGGATTTCTATCTTCATTTGAAGTGTGACTGTTGTAAAGCAATGCAAAGACTATTGATAAATCTTAAAAACCAAAATACCAAAAGTTAAATGCTAAATGCACTTGTTTACAGTAAATGATGTCAAGCTGTAATACAGAGCATGAATTATTATTTAAAAAACTCCAAACAACAAATGGTGGTGTTATGGTGGGAGCCATTAAATGGAAGATAGACAAAAGCAGAAAACAAACCCAAACTGCCCATTTTTACACTGCAGCTCTTGTATGCTACAGTAAAAAACAATTGTTTTGGGTTCTCAACTTCCAGGAGCCAAATAAGATTATAGAACAGCAGTACACAGCTGAGAAAGAGAAACTTCAAAAGATCCGGCTGCTACTGGTGAGTAACTCTTTGTGTATCTACTTGTACAAAGTTGTTGATGTTTTTCTTGTCTTGTAACTTCTAATATTTCTTTTTGTTGTTCTAATTTTAACAAGTTTTTCTGTCACAAATCGATTACAAAAAAAATTGATCCTCAGCCAATGCTTTTCATTTTTAAAATAAATTATTTAGTAACAAAGTATTGCTGGGGGGGCTTCATCCATTTTAAGAAGAGAACAAGAAGAGGCTTTGTTTTCTCCCCTCCAAACTTTCTATTCAGGCACGAAGAAACAGAGAAATAGCCATTTTACAACGCAAGATTGATGAAGTTCCCAGCCGAGCTGAGCTAACACAGTATCAGAAGAGATTTATTGAACTTTACAGTCAGGGTATGTATATCAAGCAGGAACATCCTGCTGAAGGCTAAAGCCCTGAAAGGAGGGCAATTGCATTTTAAGCACATGGCATGTAACAACAGCACTTACTAATTCTGTGGTGTTTTAAAGGTCTTGGTGTTCATGTTATACACCAGATTTTTGAAGTTTTATAAGCTGGGCTTTAAGAATTTTCATGAGGGTAAAACTCAGTGCACAAGATCTCTGGAGTAAATTTTGTCTGCAACAGATTCTGTCATTTAGGTTAATGACCAGTGTGTTTCAAAAGTCCTTAATTCATCATTTACAAATGAGGTTGCTGTAAGTTTGAATTGTGTTTAATTAATTTGCCTTACCATTAGATTGCTTTTATTGTTTTCATTGATGTGAGATATCTGTTTCTGAACCAAACTATGTCAAGAACTACAAGGTAAAAGCAGTCTCTTGAAGGGATTGGTTTCTTTCAATTTTTTATTAATACAATCCTGCACTGGGAGGATTCTGATATTCTGGTAGGAGCAGAATAAAAATTGTCTTTAGCTTTTATGATCAGAAGTTATAAAATTGGGAAATGTGATCAATTGACCTGTTGGATGGGAGTGTTGTTTGCTGTGCATGAATGGTATGGAACATGCAAATGGAATAAAATGTTAAAGTTGTTCCATTAAATTGATAACAGACCAGTATTCTTACTGGTAAACTTAATAAGAGACCACTATGCTTCCTGCTGTATATTTAACTGGCTTGTGTATTAGCATGATCTAGGTCTCTACCAAGAAAAACTAGCTAATGTTTTAAAGATATTCTGCATTTATTAAATGTGTGTGAACCAGGCTCTTGAGTGATGAGCACTTCCAAACTGGTTATCTAAGTATGATCTAAACCTTGCCCTGGTGAGGCATCTGAAGAGACACAGTCCTGTCCTATGTCCCACATGTGTTGTCTAACTCCCTGTATGGAATAGATGTGAGTACAAATCCAGTACTTCTTCCCCCCTTTTTGCTGTGCCATGCAGCTTATTTAATCAAGTCCAGCTACAAATAACTTTGTCTTGCATTAAATTTTCTACAGATTCTCTGTCATTTCTAAGTGCACTCAAAGTCTCTGGTCAGAGCACTGAAGATGGAGCTTCATTTATATCTGAAGTACAGAAAGACTAGGATCAAAGAGACTTGTGCAGCTTTGGGTGTAGGTTTAAGATGATTTGAATTTATGGGACTTTGTTTCCTTCAGTACAAAGTATGAGTAGTGCCTCAGAATGACACACTGCTCAGTCCTGGCTGGGAACCTGCACTGGACAGTCTCAGCTTCTGGAGAAATGAGCTGAAAATCTCTAGCCAGGCTTTCTGTGAATGGTGGTATTTTTACAGGTATTTAGTGGCTTTTCATTTAGCCAGATTCAGGTGACCTTCAGTTACCAAAACCTCTTAGTTTTGAACTTTGCTTCAAGGGGTGTTAGACAAGACAAGCTTAGTGATTTTGTGATTTTCTACTAGAATGCTTTTCAGTTAAAATATTCAGTGCTTTGTTTTTGACCTAACTGAACTACTTCCATTACAAACATTAAGCAGAGGCTTCAAGAGAATCAATGAGCCAATTGACTCCTTCCTTCTCTTTTGTCTGTCTTGCCTTGCATGAGTTCTGGTGTGTGCTCAGAAGGCTCCATAAATTGGCACAACTTTCTGACCCAGTGGCAATCCTGAACGGTTTTCTGAGTCAGTATGTGCAATGCAGTCATGAAAGACTTGTAACCACCAGAGCTGCTGCAAGAACAGGAAGAGTTGCATGAGGGAAATGGTTTGGGAAAGGCCTCTTTCATTTGGCAGGAGTTCTGCAAAACCCAGACTAATTAAGAGAGCACACCTGAGAGTCTGTTGCCTGTGTTCGTGCAGTTTTTCAAACTGCAGCCTAATTTCAACTTCTAGAAAATCTTTGTGGAACATACTGAACAGCCTTTACTGATTTATTAACCTGTGCCAGGCTTTTCTGATTTCCTCAGTGTTTTCAGACCCCTGGTGCTCAGTCTCTTCCTTGAGGCTGCAGCATGTGCAGAACATGTGTCACACTTGTGCTGTGACATTGAGAAAACTCTGTGGTCCCAAACATCTCACAGCTGCAGAAGCAGCCACTGCTGGATTTCTGTCACTGACACACAGCTTTCAGCTGTGGATTGCTGTTGGGCTTCAGCTGCAGAAAATGGTACAAATCAAAAGTTGGAATGTTTTGAAAACTGTGGAAGTTCAGTGAGGTTGTGCACAGGGAAGAAGGTCATGCTGTCTGTAAATTACTCCATTCAAAAGCTTAGCCCAGTGTATCAGTTCCATAAAGACTTTATTTGAAGATGGAGCTGGTTACCTTTAGAATATGATGTGAAGAACATGATTTCACCAAGGTTTGTCTTTTTTAACCTATACATTTTTTCCAGGTTCTGGTTTCTAGCCAGAATGACTTTTGCTACATGTCCTTCTGTGTTGAACTCTTTTCTTGGAATCACAAATATCTTGGGTTTCATTAGGCATTGAAGAACTAAAGACTAGAAGAACTCTCAGCAGATTTAAATATCAGTCATGATCTTGTAGGCCCAAAGGGCAGGCATGTCTGAGCCTTGGCTTCCCCACTGAGCTCTGACCAACAGCTGCTGTAATCACCTAAACCAGAAAGTATTTTTTCATTCTATCACCATGCATAGATAAGAAGATAAAAAGGCTTTAAAACAGCAAAAGCTTTGTTGGGCATCTTGCACACGTGTAGTTTGAAATATAAAGTCTAGTGCACTTTTTTCCAAGACAGTAGTACCAGATTATCTGTTCTTCCCTGTCCCTGCTGAGCCTGTGCCTCTCCAACAGCACGGGCAGGCTGTGCAAGGGCCCCTGTGAGCAGCAGGGCTGCCCCTGTGGTGTAGGGATAAAGCTTGTGAGGGAAGCAGGAACAGGCAGCTGGTGGTGCCAGCATGTGTTGACATAAAGGACTGACAGCAGTTGAGGCTTAATTTAGACAATGAGCTGTGTTGTTGTTACGATAGCTGGAAACCTTGCTGAGATATACATGCAGAGGGAACATCCTTCCAGACTGTATTAGTGTGTGTTCCATTATTGATAGTGGAAAGTATGTTATATAAAGCCTGTGGAGTATTTTTACAGATTCCATTTTACCTCATGTTCTTTTATTATTCTACCCCTTTTTTTTTGTTTGCAGTCTCAGCAACTCACAAAGAAACGAAGCAGTTTTTTACTCTTTATAATACACTGGATGATAAGAAAGTATATTTGGAAAAGGAGGTAAGAAAATGTTATTACTGTTTTCTAAGCATTCAGTCTGTGGGGAAGGAAATAAAAACTTTTTACTTGGCTTTCACCATATTCAGTCCTATCAGAGCAGAGTTACTGGTCTTTGTAAATAAAAATGGAACAACTGATTCATAAGAATATTTCTAATCTTGGAGGGGAAATGGTCTGTGTTGTAAAAGAATTGCTGTTAGTACAGCATGTTTAAACCACTTGCTATGCTCACAAAACATGAATAACATTTGATCAGCAAATATCTCTGTATTGCTCTCACAGGACCAAATTACCCTCTTTTTCTCCTTTTGGTCAGTATCTTTTATTATGAACCAAGGGTACAGGCGGTAACTTTGGAGAGCAAATTCCAGCTGCTATCAGCAACATCAGAGTTAATTTTCAGGCTCTGAGCTGCCTACACTGAAGCTGCTGGTGATTTTACTGGGTCAAAGGAGTTTTCATGAAAACAACTTGGCTTTTCCCCCTCCTCTCTCCCATCTGTGTAGAGTTCATCTCTTACTTGGGCATAACTTAACTGAGTGATTTCAGTTTTCTTTTTTTGCAGTGATAAGTGTCTGATTTCAGTAAAAATGGAGAAACAGGAGGAGACAATAGTTAATAAAAATTATGACTTTACTTTTAAAATATAAAATATTTTGATACTTGAGTTTTCTCTGTTTACTCTAATAAAATAAGAACATATTAATGAGTTTTGCATTACTTAGATATATCTGTTTAGTTTGTGAGACAAGCAGTGGTCAACTTTCTGACTATGTAAAGACACTTTTCAGTGTCCTTTCACATCCTGTTTTGAAGATCTTGAGCAACCATTTCCTTCCCTTAACCAGTTGATTCTAATCCACATTAGGTAGTTTTCATTTTTTCCATTCAGAAAAGTCATATACCAGATTTAAAAAACTACATTAAGTAGCAGCTATAGAATTTATATTACTTTAACTTCTCCCCTACGTTAGAGTTTGATACAGATTTATTTGTTTGTTTTATTTTTGGTTTGGGTTTTTTTTTGAGGGCAAGCCTGAAAATTTAAAAAGCAGAGATTGCTTTTGAAATGGGCACATAAAAAACGGCCAATAGGATATAGAGCAGATTTATTTCAGTGTTTTATAAATTGGGAGTACTCTTGCCAAAATAATTCAGTACCTTTTTGGGGGTTCAGAGATGGAATTCTGCATGTCTTCTGATGCCATCTTAACTTAGTTAAATGTGTAATATTGTTGAGATTTCCTTGAGATGCTTTTAATATTAGAGCCAAGGTTTCAGCAAGTAAATATTGTCTAGTAGTGTACAAAAGAAGTTGTTGGCATCTCTGCCTCAAAGATTTCTGGAATATACTTGCTTTTTGTCTTGTTCCTGTTTGCTTGGGGTTTTTTCCTCCCTTTCTCATCCCCAACCATCCCTTTTGTAAAACCCATTGAGCATCCCTGCTATAAAATAACACTGTAGTGTAACACCTCAACACCCTTCCTATGCAGGGGTTGTGCAGCACTGCTGTGCAGTGTTGCTTTTCATGGCCTGAATGTTTTGTGGTATAAACTGTAATTATGTTCTCAAGCAGAGACTTATTGGTTGTATCTTGAGGCAGGGATGTGGACGTGGCAAATATTGATGAGTCATGCAATAATTTCACTCCTGCAAATAACAAGAATTCTTAAGCATCTTGACTGCTTTGGACTCTGCTCAGGATTTGTTTGAATTTTCCAAGGAAAGGTCAGGAACACCTGCAGGTTCTGCCATGCCTGTGGTTATTGCCATCTCATTCAGGTGGAAGGTTTTAGATTTGGGAGAGGTGAGTTCAGCTTTCCATAGCAGTGAGGCAGGGCATTCTGTTTGCAACCCTTGGGTTTGTTTAGTGCCGAACACTTCAAGTACTCATCAAAAGGAGAGAGACTGCTTGGAAGGTTTAACCACAGGAGACTTGTGAGATGTATTCAAAGCCAAGAGAAAGGATCACATTAATTGCAAGTTGTTGAATTTTAATGTTCTCAGCAATATGTAAAAAAACCAAGAAAATAAATAAAGGTAGTTCCATAGTGTATACTCAATATAGTTTAATTAGTTGGGGGAGTTTATACAAGCAACAGAATACTCCTGTGATGCTGTTATAAATTTCTGTTTTTGTCTTGATTCAGTACAATGTCTTGTAAGAGAAGCCACACACATGAAATGCCATTCTGTGCTTTTTATGAGTTCATCTTTTAGCATCCAGTAAAATACATACAGGCAAAGTGAGTAATGATGCATGGCTCTTAGGAAACCTATAAAACTCATCTGCACATTGAAAGCAGTGCAGGAATTCACCTGCTGCTCCTGCACTGCTTGGTGGGTCTTCACAGGATTGTGTGGAAGTAGTTCTTCAGAATTGAGTGGTTCCAGTCATACCAGGAAAGACAAATGTATATTTTCTTCTTTTTTTTTTTTTTCAAACTCACAGGTTAACTTACTGAATTCTATTCATGACAACTTCCACCAGTAAGTAATGGTTCTTTAACTCTTAATAGTTGCAAAGAGTGGTACAGTTGGTTGGACAAAAGGAAGTGGGCATCAGTTATAGAGATAAAAAATTTGTTAGAATTTTTTATAATCATAAACTGATTTGTAGAATAGTTTAATAATTCTGTTTAAGCCAGTCTGGGGAATTGCAGACTTGGAATTATGTAACTTTTATAGCCAACATATGTTTTTAATATCTGACTCTTTAGATGTGGAAATTCAGTCATAATTTTCCTGGAATTAATTTAAATCTTTTCCTCCTTTTTGTGAAGTTGTGGTTATTACATTATGCACAAAACATTAGACTGGCACATGTTTCAGGCATGTTAATTATAAACTAACTGTATTTAAAGGTTTTGATACAGTGTGGAGTATTTAGGTAAAATCTTGGTTCCCTTGGAAGTTCTTGGTCAAATCTCACTCTGTGATGCAGCCAGTGTTTATTTTTCTCTAATGATTTCTAGGTCTAAATGATTTGTAGGCTTTCCCTATTACAGCATGAAATTAGTTTGTACAATATTTGCTGTTCTCCTAGACCTCTACTCACCTTCTTAATATTCACAACAGAGGCTTTTCTTAAACATTTATGCTTTTATTTAGTTAGTAGCCATTTATTTCTGTACATGAGAGCAAGGGACAGACATGAGCTGACAGGGAGGACCCTTCGATGAGCTCTGAGCTCGCTCTGTTCACATCCCTGTGGTAGCTTACACCGGCTGAAGGGCTGCACTGCCACTGATATCAGGGATTAAAAAGATGAATTTTTACATAGAACACTAAGCAATGGGAATTCTTGGGCATGGGTGGGTGTGCAAGGCAGCTGCAGCTGAGACAGTGTCCCACATCCCTGTCAGTTGTTCCGTTCTCTCCTTTCCAGAGCAATGGCCTCGTCCGGCTCTCGCGAGCAGTTCTTGCGGCAGATGGAGCAGATTGTGGAAGGCATCAAACAGAATCGCATGAAGGTCTGATACTCCCCTCACTTTCTTTGCTAGAACCTGGCAATAATTTCAGCAAAGCCTCTTGGATAATAATTGTGCATGGAGAGATCCATTACGTGAGGTGCAAATCAAGCAAGCAACTCACAAGGGTTATTTCTTTTCACATTCATAAGAAACTTCTCACCACTAAATGTCAATGAATAGAGTAGGATGAAGGTGTTATAACACCCCTGTCCTGACAGGAATCTTATACCCCTTAACTTCATTATTGGCAGTGTAGTGATTTAAATGCTTGGGATGGCTGAATGTCACTGAAGTCAGTGAGAACTCTTCCATTTGGATTGTGTGGACACAGTCAGACCTGTACGGTTTCTCAGACAGCTGAGCTCACTGAAGCTGCTTTCTGCTGCTGAAGAGGGTCAGCAGCACCTCAGTCCCAACCATCAGGTGCCCTTGTCCCAGTTGCACCTATAGTGCCACTGATACTGAGACTTCAGCATTAGGCTTTTAATTTTTAAGAGCTGACCTAAATGTTCATTGCATTTAAAGCAAGAGCCGGCGGTATCATTTATGGAGCATCTGTCTCCCACTGTGTTTTATAGATTGTTATTCCTTATGCAGTACATCCATGTGTGTGTGTATTCCATACAGTGATGATTTCTTATCCTTCCTGCATACCCACAGATGGAAAAGAAGAAGCAAGAAAACAAAATGAGAAGAGACCAGTTGAATGACGAATACTTAGAGCTTCTAGAGAAACAGAGGCTTTACTTCAAAACAGTGAAAGAATTTAAAGAGGTAAGAACACTTTTGCTAATGTAAACTGTCAAGTGTTCAGTGACCCATTTTCACTTGACTTGTGCATTAAAATATGCACAAAATTTTCTGATATGATGCTTATGACACCTTGTTCATGATGTATCTTGGTGGTTATCGCCACATCAATCCTGGATTGTGAATTTGATTATGGAAATTCTTTCAGTGTTAGGATAATTTGTTATCGAGCAACCTGTGTATTTAGGTTTCCAAGTAGGATCTCCTGGAGATCTATAAGCAGTTAGGGATTGGAGCAAAGAGGATTGTGGAAATGTGTGTGAATAAGGGAGGAAATGCAGACTGGTGGTAGTTAATCTTCAGGAACCAGCCTTGTTGTCTAACAGCTGTGAAAGCCCTGTTTAACACTTCATTGATTTAGCCTTTCCCAGGCTTTTAATCATCATGTGCTTCTGTTAATTCTTGTCTCCATGAGAATGAATGGAAAGGAGTGCTGCAGGCAAAATTGTCATTTGGCTTCAGATGTTCAGGGAAAACATCTTTCTGTAATTATTCCTGCTTTGTTCTGAGACAGCTCCTTCCTGTTTCAGACAATGTACTCTGGGAGAATGACAGGGGCTGTTCAGCTACTTGTCTGACATACAGAATTTGACATCCTACTTGCACAATTTAGGTGGATTTATTTTTAGGATTTTTACCCATTTTTCTTCCCTTGCCATGTGAGGGAATTTCTACTCAACCCTGCTACCCTTCAAAATAAATGAAGTTGTGGCTGTGGTATTGAGCACAGGTGGTGTGCATGCTTCTGTAAATACATTTCTGGGCCTAGAGTTGTTCCCTGAGCACTGACTTTTGCAAACTGCCCTGGGAAGTTCCTGATCACCTACAAGTAATCTCCATTTCAGATTTATTCTATTTATAAGTAAAAAGCTGGATTTGCTTTAGCTACATGTAACAAGTTGAGATGAATGGTCAAGCACTGTTCCTTTTGGCTTGCATGTCCATGTTACCATTGGAACAACATTATGGATCAATCAGAGTTACCTTCAACTCATCACCTGCTCCAGACTACGTTGGATTTTGGAGACCTTTCAAAGTAAAAGGAAGGGTTTGGTTCTGTAGTTGTGGAGATAACTGTGCTGTTGTAAGAGCAGTGCCTCCCTGTGTGTTGCTCTGTTAACAGGAATGCCGCAAGAACGAGATGCTGCTGTCCAAGCTGAAAGCCAGTTCTTCCTGAGGAACTCCAGCTGGTGACATTTATAGAAGATTCTTTGGTCCATTGAATCTCTTTTGTGAGGTGACAGATATAACTGCAATGTAGATGTATATATATATATAGATATATATAAAAAATATATATACACACAGCTGTAAAAGTCTGGTTTTTTCCAATATGTACTCAGTTTACATTCCCTCATCACATGGCTGTATTATTCATTATTTCCTCCACTACACAGTAAAGAGTTAACACAGTACAGCAAAATAGAAATATTGTCTAATTTTATTTATTTGGGTTTGGGTTTTCTTTTTCCACAGTAAGGACAGTAGGAATGTTTTTTGTTTGGGTTTTAACACTGAATTAGGTGAAGATTCTGGAATAAGTAGATAGGTACTGTATAGTATGTCCAATACCACAGGATGAGCACTGCAGAATGCAGTAGTTTGTTAATTTTGGCCCAAAAAACCCCACAGAATGAGATTCTTGAAACTCACTTCACCAGCTAATTTTAATTTACACTCTAGCCATAGGAAGGATTCCAAAGGATAAAAATTAATTTTTAATGGTTAAGAAAGTGAAAACTTACCTTGGATAATTCCTAGTGTAAAATTATAGATCTATATTTTTATAAAGTATAGCTGTTGTATAAATTTCTTTGAAATTTCATTTTTATATATAGAGAGTGTGCTTGTTAAATTAATAACTCCAGGAAAAAACACCTTAATCACTAGGACCATCATGTTATCCCTTGTTGGGATGGAAATCAAAGTCTGTCACCTGTAATATAGGAAGATAAAGATTGAGACATTCTGCTCAAATGAATTGATGCTCACCTTTAAAGACAACAACCTACTTACCCTGCTGAAGACTTGCTCTTGAAAGTTTAGAAACTTTGTGGGACGCTTTCTGAAACATTTTTATATCTGTATATACAGTATTTTATAATTCAAACAGTTGCTTTTTGTACTTAACACCAGGATTTTTGGATTGACTTCTTAATGTACATCACATCTTCAGGAGAAGATCCATGTTCCTTTTCCCCCATGACACTGATGACAGTGCTGTTTGATTGCTTTCTATGGCAGCAAATATGAAATAAAGAATGTTTGGAATCCAATGACATTCTGCTATTGTGTTTTTAAGGTGGAACTTGCCTTAGAAGGTTCTCAAATTACAAGTGCATTAAAAGATCAATTGTGTCAACAGTCAAATGAGACTGTTTTTGTGATGTCCTGTTCTTGTTCCTTCAGCACAAACAAAAAGAAAACCTTCCCACTGAGCCCACTGGTCCTTTGCTCCCCCACACTGGTCAGTGAGTGAATAGACCCAGGCTGCTCCTCTTGGATCTGCCCAGGGATAGCAGAGTAACAAAGGTAAAATCAGATTCCAAGTCCCTTTCCCCCAAAGAAGGAAAAGATTACATTCAGCATTCCTTCAAAGAAGGAATCCTGTATTGAGTGCTACTTGTAGACTTCCTGTAGTCAGCTTTGACATTAGGAGACTTTATTTCTGTCTACAAACTTTGTCCTTTGTAAAAACTATAAGGCTCTTTCTAGTTTGTAAATTGAATAATTCAACTTCAACACCAAGAAGACCTGTTTGGGAATTCAAGCTGTGCTGTATTTGTGTAACATGCAATTCTGAAAAAATAAGTTGAATGGACATTTCAATTTGGGATTTACCGTTTTTATCACAATTGCCTTAGCATCAAGCAAAATTTCCTAGGTAGGGTAAGTGATGAACTTGCATGTAGAATAATGATGTGATTATTTGTTCAGTATAATGTTAAGCTTTATGCTTGCCTGCTACAGACACATTAACCTGGAAACTTCCATGTATAATATGAAAATGTTAGATCCATTGCTGTGACTAGGAGCCTGTGATTTTGACTAGGATGTAAACCTGAGGTTTATGAAGATGCAGTTGTTGTTAAAGAGAATAAATCAGTCTAGATAACAACTGAGTGTCTACAGTAGATAGAGCCCAGGGCAGATGGACACTTTGAGATTTCAGGCCCAGGTGCAAATGAGAAGAAGGGCTGGAGAGGGTAAGAGCAGTTCCATCAGCTGCTCCTGGCTTTCTGCCCCAGGCTCTATGTGTTGGGGGCTGTTTCTTCTCATACCTGGGAAGGAACCAACAGCAAGCAGAATTAATTCTGTCTTAATTCTCCATCTCAGCTGCTTGCAAGGGAGGAGCTGAGACTTTCTCAGAATTCTACTTCAGTATTGCTGGGGTTTAAAGAGAAAGGTCTTGCCCTGATTTCATTTGGTGTTGCCAGATTTGTAAAGTAACATTTACAGGACTTGCAGCAAAACTTCATTCCTTTCATTTGCTGGAGCCTGCTCAGAGCTTTAATTTGCATTTCAATAAATTTAATTATTTTGATATGCTGATGAATAAACTGCTGTAAAGTCAGTCTGCCTTTTGTTTCCGAAACTGAGACAGTCTCTGACCTTCAGGCTTACACTTACCTTTTAGATTGTGGCAGCTTTCTTTAAATGCAGTTCCACAAGTGCACTTGTAAAACATCTCTGAAGAGGGAAATCAGTGATGTACACTTACTCCAAGTATGGCAAGTCCAGGCAATCTTTTGTTACAGTAGATCACAAGGAAGGAAGTACGGCACCAAGTCCCCACTCATGTGAATAAAGTAAAATCTTTGAAGGCAAGTTAAAATGTGACCAGTACTTTCTCTAAGGGTTCTTCCCTTGCTCCTCTTTAGTTCATTAAAAAAATCTGCTTTTTGAAGCATGGCCTGGGTGAGTAGGTTCCTGAACCAACCAGTATTTGATGGGGAAGGAATGTATGACACTGAAAACATTCTGCTGTGGGGCAAAGTGGCATATGCCCCTCTTTATTCTCCACTAGGGTATGGGCATACCCAGCCAGAGAGGAGAGAGCAGAGCTTGCTGAAAGTTCTTCAGAAGCATTAAATTAGTTGCATTGCCCTTTGTACAGCTGCTGGTACTCATGTAAAACAGGCAGCTGGGGAATTGCTTTGGCTGCTGCATCTGCTTCCTTAGGGCAGCTCTGCTAAATTGGACATGGAAGTGGGACACAGGGCAGGGCCATGCACAAATCTTGCTCATTTGGGTTGTGGGTGACAAACTGTAGGGATATTTTTATCTAAAAATTGTATGAGCCAAAGGCTGGGTACTCAGGCAGTGTCTGCACAGCCACGGCCGCAGGCGGTGAGGCTGGAGGAAGGCTGAAAGATCAGCAGCTCCTGGGTACAATAGAGAATTACTGAGCAGCTTTCATGGTGGAGGCTGTAGCAGGGCTGTGGTCTCCTGGAGACAGGAGCACAGAGGGTTATTAGCATTTTCTGCTCACACTCATCTTCCAAAGCCCTTTCATTTCTGCACAGCCTGGACTCCGACAGCTCAGCAAACAGGCCTTAATTTTAATACAGCTGCTGCAGGATTCCCAGACCCTTGCTGTAGGATGCAGCAGTGCCCTTCTGCTGAGCACTAGGCTCCAGGAAGTTTTTCTAGGAGCAGATTCAGTGTCAGGAAATAAAGTTTGAAACTAGAAGTCCACTGTGTACAAGCAGAGATGATTGGTGTACTGCAAACTAGCAGCTTCTGTTGGGGAAATAAATGACCATACATCTAAGCACTGCTCACTGATGTTCCTGTAGAACACCTGCATTTTATTCTTTTTTTCTTTTCTATTTGGATAGTTAGTATACTGTGCCATTTATCTTAGTTCATATGGGAGTTGTATTTTTCCATATTTTCTTTGGTTCATCATGAAGCCAAGGATAACTACACTGCAGTAACATTACAATCTAACCCCTAATGTTCAAATGGCAGAAAGAGAATCTTGCACACTTGAATCAACTTTCCTCTTTTTTAAACGAAGTTGCAAGCTTTAATAATGAGAGTAATTAATCACAGAAATAAAATATGAAGGGAGGGAGAAAGTTACCCACATTTCCAGCTTTTTTTAATCAGGGTTGATGCCTTTCCAACAGTTATGTTCCTGTTGCACCAGGTTGCTGGGTTTGGCACACAAGTGGCAGGGTAAAGCTCTGTGCCTGCAGGGTGCCAGGGGATGGGAATGCTTCGTCTGGCTTTGAGAGGGAAGCAGCATCCAGCAGGTTAGGCAAACATATTTTCTTTGCCCCACAGAAAGCTCAAATTCCATGTGATTGAAAACCAGAATTTTAAATCCTAAATATGTGCTGCCGCTCTTGTAAATGCAGCCTGCATTTACAGCCAGTGTGGGAAGTTGATTTTGTTAAGAGCTTTCTAAAGCCCCTGTAATGAAATGAAAGCTCTGCTTGCTTCTCATCGCCTCTGGGCGTGTATGGAGCCAGGCTGTGCAAGCCTGTCAGTGTAACACTCACTGCTGTCACAGGTGCCCGGGTGGGCAGAGCACTGGCTGCTTATCCTCAGAACTTCTCACAGCAAGATTGCCGAGGTTCAGCCTCGCCTCCTAGGGAAGCTAAATTGGGCCTTGAGGAGGAGGAGAGCTGCGTCAGCGCCCTGCTGCAGCTCTCCCCCGAGCTGAAGGCACCCTGCTGCAGCTCTGCCTCTGCTGCAATGCCCTGCAAGGGTGCAGCTGCAGGGAACTGCTCACTGACCTTACAGCTCTCCCACGTTCCAGGTGCCAAGCCATGGTAAAGGTGCCTTCACAGCCTGTGTCTCTCCAGGGAAGGGTTCCTGTGCTGGATCCAGAGCCGGGTCAGCTGGAGTGTACAGCTGGATATCGCTGCTGCTGCTGCAGCCAGACTGTGATGGGCCTTACCTTCTGTGCACCAGGGTTGGCTTTAGATTTGTGTGATAGTGATGGCTTGGCTTACCAGACACAGGGGGTACAGGCACTAAATTTGGTCCAAAAGTGATTATTAGGAATGTCTTCATTTCCTTCTTCCATGTCATGTGTTTGGAATTTAAAGTTTTTAGAGCAGTGAGTCTCTTATATGAAAAAATTCAATTGACTTGAAAAATTTGTCAGTGGTTCTGAATGAGGCTGCAGGTTTTAGTAACGTTCAGTCTCTTAACATATGTGTCTTCCCTCTGGTTTAATTAAGCCTCCCATCACTAGTTTGAATGGTAGCTGTTCCATATGCAGGCAAGTTGAGAGTCAGAAGGGAAAGTTATTTAAACTGGCATTTAAGTCTGAGTCACTATCTAAAAACTCCTTGAAATCTAGGTTATTAGAATTTCTGAATTCACATTGAAATTGAGAGGAGAGCATCCTTTGCAGGAGTGCAAGACACACAGGTGGCTGTGGCTGCAGGCACAGCAGGTCACAGTGGGCTGTCACAGCACTGCAGGTGTGAGGTACAGCAGTGCCTGACCTCCCCACACACTGTGCTCCCACAATGCAGCCAAGCTCCCTTAAGCTCTGTGGGACTCCGTGTCAGTAAAAAGCTGCCACACTAGGAATACTCACAGATGCTGTCAGCTCTCCCCCTCAGGGCAGGGGAGGAAGGAAACCCAGCAAAGAAACAAACATGGTGTGAGATGGACTTAGCAGTATGCAGGGAAATACATTATTAATTTATATTTATATTGTTGCAACAGAGATGTTTGTCAGATCTTGGAAAATCAATTTAAGGCTTGGGTTTGAGTCCCTTTGGGGTTTTGGGAGTCACTTAGACCTGATGGCATCAACACCTTTCTTACAGCAGGAGGAAGTTGATGCAAGCTGACAAATGAGGACTTCACTCAGGGAGGGTGATGAGCACATTTATGGTGCAAGGGCCCCAGAGATGGTGCAGACACTCACCTACCACTGCCAAGCAGCCACGTGTTGCTGCCAGCACACCTGCTGACTGAATGTGTCCAGCATTCACAACACAGATGCCTGCTCAGTTTTATGGTAGGATGAAATAACCGTGCATACAGTCCCTGTTCACTTGGAGGCATTGGGTGTCTGTCTTGAGCTCACCTGGGTTTCATAAAACAGGGAGAGCCTGAGCTTGGCAGAGTGAGAGGACAGCACAGGTGAAAAATCCTGGCTAGATCTTCCCCTGTGCAAGCAGTGAGAGCACATTCTCAGGAGCTCTGAATAATTTTACACTTGCTGCTAAAGTTTCACTTATGGGACACCGATCCCTCTTTCACCAAGCCTGCCCATCAAGCACTGCTTCTTGCTAGAGCACACAGCTCCTCAGTCCTATCAGTCCTGGGTGTGTTTCTGAGCTGCTTAATCATCCACTTTAATTTCACATCAACTCAATGACTGATTGAATGCAGCATGTTTATTCCCTTCCAAATAAATCTCAAAACTGAAGCCAGCATCCTGCCCATATCACAAACATGTGAGTATTGCTCAATTAGCAGCTCCCACTGGTGCCTATGCTGATGATGAGGGAGCTCCAGCAGGGTCCCTGTGGCTGGGTGGGTGGGATCAGTCGTGCTGGGTGTGACAGCCACGGCACTGGACAACACACGGTGCTTCTCCTGCAGACCTCAGCATGTGTTGATTCCAAGAGCAGACAGGAGGTATTCCCTGCTTCCATCTTCTCTGCCAAACCTTGCAGTAGCACATATGTATTTCTAAGGGGGAACTGTAAACTCTCAGTAGGTTTATATCCAAACATCTTCCATCTTCTTTTTCATTGATCCTAAATCCCCGCAGTAGCTCTTGTGCACAAAACCTGTACATAGCACAGGCATGTTTCCCTCAAGAAATCTCTGTATTATGCAATAAAAGAATAGTTTTCTCCTCTGTGTCCCCTTTTATCTCTGCTTTACAAAAAGGTTCTTGAAGGCATTGTTGTAATTTTTGTTAAATGCTGTATAAATGAGAGGATTAAAGAAAGAATTTGAGTAGCCAAGCCAAAGAAAGATGCTTTTCCAGACGGGTGGGATGTTGCAGGAACAGAGGGGACTTATTAATTCTGTGATGAAGAAAGGGATCCAGCACAGTACAAAAACTCCAATTAAGATGCCAACCATCAGAGCTGCCTTTTTCTCTTTCTGTTCTCTCCATGTTTCTCCATCTGTCTGGAAAGTGATGGCAGCACGACGAGCTGTAAACACCATCTGTGGTTCCTGCGAAGCTTCCTTCACCTCAAAACAAAAGCAAACACAGTTTCTTACCACGACAGTTTGTTTGAGTGAAGTATTGCTTTCAAATGACAGCACAACATCTGTGCACCTTCCACAAAAGGCCTGAACTCCATTCCTTCCATGCTAAAAGAAAGAAAATGCCCCAGAGTGCCAAAGTTACCATGTTTCTCACTACACTGGAAAAGCTGCCAAGTGTAACTGACAAAGAGAGCTAAATAAGGAGTAACTGATGCCATGTGTGTTGTGGGATTTTTTTGCAGTTTATTTTATTGGATGCCTTCATACCTAGGGGGAAATGAGGTTGTGAAGGCAGGCTCACAAAGGCCTGTGCCTTGTGCCTATCCCTGCACTGCTCACACAGCTACATGACCTTTAGACCTGCTCTAAGTGAACTGCTTTAGCAGGGGGCTTGGGCTAGATGATCTCTAGAGGTCCCTTCCAACCCCAACCATTCTGTGATTCTGTATTTTCTCAAAAAGTACTCCACTGCCAGGAACACACCATTTCAACTGGCCTTCAGTTCAAACTCTGGCTTCAGCAGAAGTTACATAAGAGAGGAGTAATTTTCAGCTACTCCAGGCTGCCAACAGCTTCTTGTCTGGTCTCTCAGTAAGGGCAAGATATTAATCTGTGCAGTGAGTACAGCACAGTGCTCTGTGTGGCAGCAAGACTGTGCCAAACAGGTTCTGGGCACAAGTCATTCATGTGCTTCAAGTCTAACCAGAAGAAGATATTCTATTGTGATTTTAATCTGAACATTAAACTATCTGTGATATTAAAGTTCTTCGAGGCACTACAGTTATGAGTACAGTGCAATAAAAGAAACAGTTTAAGGTTCTAAAATTTGCCTGAGTGGTAACTCACAGGCACTGCAAGACTTTGACACCACTCCAAAGATGGCTCATTGTTAAATTAGCTACATATTCCACATGCATGTGCCACCTTTGTGCAAGCTTTACAATAGATGGAGGGGCTCTATTTAATATGAGCACAGCAGCTCAGAGAGGGAAGCACTGGCAATGGCTGAACAATCACTCTTCAGGATGGATATCCCTGTCTGCACCCTCAGACACGAGACAGGGCTGCAGAATGTAAGAGCAGCAGATTATGGGCACAGGCAAATAATGGAGGAAAATGAAAATCACATCTGTTCTGACAATTAAAATGGGATACCCCTCATGTAGCAAGGATCACACCATTTGTCTGCAGAAGGACTTGCTCTGCACATCCTTAATCACACTCTGCAAAAAGGGATGAATGTCTGACACGAGGACAAATCTGTGACAAGCAACTCTGAAAGATTATGCCTTAGCTCTGGGGAGCAGTTATGTGAGTGCCTCTTGGGAAGAGCCAGGCAAAGGACTCCACCACGAGCATCGGGCACAGTTTGGTTCTGTATTTAACCTTGCTCAAAAGATAGAGCTTGCTGTGTGCCATCATCAAATCTGAGCCTACTCAGTACTTGTGACTTAACTGCAGAATTTACTAGCAGTGACCCTTTAATCACTTAATTACATACTGTAAGAGAAAGTTATTTCATTTCTTTTGCTAGAAGATACCACAGCCCTCATGTGTTTTCCCTAAGGCAGCCTGCATTTACAGCCTGGTCAAGCTCCTACTGAAGTCAGAGGAGTTTTTACAAACTTTTCTGGTTGTTAGATCAGGCCTCTGAATACAAAACAGCAAGTGAAAACAGATCATGGTGTATTTTGTAAATTACAGGACAGCAGTTGTCTTCCTGGCTATGTAACTTCTACTTTTTCTGTTGTTTTCATTTACTTTTTACTAGGTCTGCCTGGGACTTCTAAATCATGTTGCAGTAACAGCAATAATAATAACAACAGTGGAAATAGCAGTCTGGTCCTTTAAGAAAAATAATGGGATCTCTTATGGAACCTTCCATTTTGCAAATGTGTAAACATCTGTGGTAGACTGGAGATGTTTTGCTTAAATTCTCCATAAGAAATCCTTTGAAAAGGATACAAAAGACATTATTGAAAAGGTAACCTAGTATCCCTGCTCAGGGAGGTCTTTCAGTCTGCACCTTCCACAGGCAGGGATCCAAACCTTGGGAGCTGTGTGGACACAGCTTTCCATGGCAACAGAGTCCCAGCTGAAGGATTCCCTCCCTTATTGCAGGCATGGGGTGATCCCCCATCATTTGGCCCTGTCTGGACAGGAGCACAGGCCAAAAACATTACATAGCTGTTTTCCAGCCTTGCCAGGTGTGACTTGCTTGAACTAAATGCAGCTCCAGCTGTACCAAATCTACAGTTCCCAGTGCCAATCCCAGGCTTTGCATGGCTCCAGTTTCTAATGTAAGTCACAATACCTGCCCTTTATCCCTGCAGCACGTGGAACAAAGGACAAGCCCAGTACAGAACCTTTACCCCCATTTTGGGCACACTGATGAGCACTAGCGAGCAGACAGCAGCAAAAGTGGTCACAGACTGTAAATTAGAGCAATCCATGGAGATGCCTTGGGTTACCCTGGAGACATCTCTGCAGGGTTGCACACTCTTCTCACTCAGTGTCTAGCAGCACACTCTGCCTCGGGCACAGATTTCTTTCCATCTGCCCAGGCACTGCTCCAGGAGCTGTGAGTCAGGAGCAGTGGGGAAATAGCTGGTGTGAAAGCACTGCTACTCTGAAGCCAGAATTATGTGCTGAATTCATGAAATCAGCTATTTCCAGGACAACAGGCTCTGAGAAGTGCAGGGATGACTGCTTTCCAGTGAGAATAACAAAGAGAGTAAATGAAGGAAATGAGCTTTCAAGTACAAATCCTTCCACAGACACAAAGGAGTTTGGGTTTAGTTCCAGAATTTACTCTTCTGTACATTGATCAGCAGTTACAGTTCAGTGCCCCTTCTCTTGTTTGCCTGTCCCCTGTAAATTACTACTACTAAAAGACTACTTGTTCCTAGAGTTGTATGTTCCCAGTTCCTGTGTTCCTAGCAGTGTCACAGAAAACAGGCCACCAAGGAGCTTCTGACAAAATCCCTTGATTTAAAATGTTCTTTATAGCTTTAATGATTGTTATTATCAGTCCTTTGTGGCAGGTACTCTGTGTGTGTTTGTCCTGCACCTCCAGGATCTGCAATAACAAAATAACAGTAAAGATGATATTCAATCAAATCTGGCTTGCTACCACAAATTCAGAGCTTTGCCTATCACAGTGTGGTTCAGCAAAGGTCGTTACTGCCTTGGTGCAGCTCTGGCACACTTCTTGCTCTTTGAACAGGAGAAACTAAATGCACAACAAAGGATCAAAACATAGGAATGTCTACTTTTTCTTGGATGCTCCACCAATATGCCAAACAGTTCATTTGACAGGGAGAAGGTTTCTCTCACAGGATTTTCTTCTGCCCTAAACAGCAATAACTCTGTATTTCTCCCAGGAAATCAACAGTTGCTCCACTTTGCTTCCTGCCTCACTTTTTTCCTGACATTTTTTGCCACTCTTCTGGACAGTTGAACTTTGTTTCCTGACCTATCTCTTCTCCCTGTACAGAGGCAGAAATAACAAATAAAAGGCCCATGACCCCTTCAGAGGAGAATCTGTTTTCTTTCCCACCTTGTCCTGGCTGGTTAAGTGAGTTGGAGGGGCCGAATGGGCCAAGGTGCAGAACAGCACAGCACCTATGGAGATCTGGGGTCTGACACTATTGAAAGTGGGAAAGACTGACAAAACTCAGGTGTGGATCATGCCTAATGTTTTATACACTATACAAGCACTTTGAGAAGAGACAAAGAAAAAAAACCAACAACAAAAACAATTAAACAACCCCAAACCATCAACAGAACTTGGTATTTAACTCCTCACATGAAAATTTAAATCTGACTCTGCAATTTCAACATGTAAGTAATCCAGATATTCAGATCCTGTCATCCTTGTTTTTTTCTGGGCAAAACCTAAGCTAAAAGGGATTTCATTGATTTAAAAGGGCACTATCCAGCAGTATCTGCTGTTTTTCAAGCAGTCTCATTTATTTCAATTGGACTATTTAGAGACAGAGTGATTGCCTACTGTCAACAAGGTGTGACAGGGCATAGCTCTCTGTCACTGATGGTGTGTCACTAAGTTTTTAATGAAGGTCACCCACGCCAGTACTGCCTGCAGAATTCACTTTTTAGGGAGTTTCATAACTAGCAAATAAACAATTATGAAAGCACTAGCTTACTTTAGGATTCCAATTTGGCAATTATTTTAGTTCCAATGAAAGCACAAAAGAAGCTCTCATTAAAATATGAAGCATCTCAGATGCTTCGTGTCCATCTCCCTCTCCTGAATTTTTCCAAAGGTTTTGAAACGTGTTTTTCAAAAATGCAAGTTAAATTTTAACAATAAAAAAAACCACCTCAAAATAGGCATTTTTTAGCTATTCCATTCTACAGCTCAGTAAGAGTGTAGGAACATAAGGTACGTATGCCAACTCTCAGTTTGGAAGAAATGGCCTTTGTGGAAGAAAAATACATATATACATACATATAATATATATAGACATATATAATATATTATATATGTGTGGCATATATTATATATATGCCACACATAGTGGCAAGCTGCAAAGCCCTTTGGTGCCTGACTCTGTTGGCTGAAAAACACAGGGCAGAAACATCAAGGTACCACCCCCACTGCTCCACTTGGTGCATTGGTTCTTCCAAGGCAGTCCCTACTGGCATCTGAGTGCTATGAACTCACACCTTTTTCCTCCTTGGACTTGCCAGAATTAACCACTAGGTTGTACCTCAGGCGACAAACTGCAGCCCTGCTGTGCAGTTCCATCCCAGCACCACCTGACAGCAACACAGATGTGTCTCCCAGCAGGGATCACTGCTGTTATTGCTCACCTCCACGCTGGGAAGCATTGCCAGCCTTTGGCATCATCTGCCAAAAAAACCCCTCTAATGTTCCTCTAATCAGCTGATGCAGGGCACCTGGAGTGAGACTGACATAGATGCAGAGGGGAATTCACATCCAGAGTCACGGTGACAGAGGGAAAATGTTTCCAGGGTGAGCATGACAGGTGAGCATTCTCTGAGAAGAAAGGGATGGAAGAAAGTAGAGGGAGAACTGACATTAAGGGAGAAAGAAAGAGAAAATTAAAATGAGTTGGGAAGCAACAGAAGCAGAACAGAATTTGCCCCATCAGAGAGGACAGAGCTGATGCTGACAGCCTGATCACCCCTGCATGTGGAGAAGCAAAGTTTGGCAACGTTACCTTTGTGTTTGCATGTTAAAAAAAAAAAAGTTTTTGCTAAAACCCAGTGGTGATGTGTTTGAAGATTCCCCTCCAGAATTCACTGGGGAACTGATACTCTTCCTGTGGATATGATGCTACCAAAAGCTTAAATAAGATCAGGATAACACTCAATGAGTAAATCTCAGTACCTTAATGTGAAAGAAAACACAAGATATGCATCCTGAATGTCAGCTCACTTGATCCACGAGTTCATTTAATGTACCTGTGTGCAGCTGGGCATCAGCCCTTCCTTTAGGTGAGGAGTAAAGTTTCCTTGTGAATCACAGAAGTCTTTTAATTTAAATCAGCACATGGAGCTGCTGGGACAATGGGGAAAGTTGCCACTACACACCAATTGCAGATTCAAGAATCCCTGTTATAAAGGGAGAAGTTAATATGTCAATCACAGCCAAGATGAGTAGGATGAAGAACTACTGGCTCAAGCATTTGCTGGTATTCCAATAACAGCTATGGTGACAACCCCTCCAAAATAGATTGTTAGCTCACACCTACAAAAGGCTGAGTGGTTTTGTCAGTACAGCCTAAACCAGCTCCCAGATATTGCATCAGTAAAAAGCATTCACCTGCCAGCCATGCTGGGCTCACACTGGGGCTTTTGCAGCCAGAACTACAACAATCAACAGGCAGACTTTTTCTTGCTAAAACTGACACAGGATGTGTCTCCCTACTGGCTTGAGCAGCAATGCCTCAGCTCATTTAGCTTCCCAGAAACTGAGATTACAAATAACTTGTCCTGTGTGAGTATGTGTGTATGTAAAAGATAGAGCATGCAAAACCAGCTGGCTTTTGTGCTTGAAAAGATTATACATTAACTCCAAGCAATATGTTCATCATACTTCAAACAACTTTAAAGAAATTTGGTGCAAAGTAGAGGGTGAAGATTGTAGGGGAAAAAAAAGAATGCCAGTAGAGGAGACATTCTCAACTTTTCTAACAAACTTTTTGCTTTTTGCATCGTAGACACTTTCATAAAACAATACATATTAAAAATATCTTCAAGACAAGATCCAAATCAGTGAGTCTTATCATGCATAATTGCCAGTGCTGTTATTTCTTTCAAGAATCTGGGGACTTGACCTACAGAGTTTTGAGTGTGACTATAAGAACGTGTTTCCTACCACGACTCCAAATCCAAGTTAGAGGGATTTAGCAGGGGAGTGAGGCTCTGTGGGCTGAGCCCCAGTTGAACACAAATGTTCTCTTTAGTAATCTCTAACATTCACACAGCTCATCTTTTGCTGCTGGGAAGGGACTGGTCTTAGGAAATACAACATGTAAACACAAAAATATAAAGAAACTTTTTCACTGGTAGGAGTGACAGTACGAGTATGTGACAGAAAGCAAGGAGAGTTTACAGAGAGCACTGCCAAGCACAGTGAAGGCATGGAATGGGTGACAGCATCATCATGCAGAGAGCCCGGCTTATGGGACACAAGGAGCCAAGCCCAACCCTTCTGAAGGGACACAGTGTTCCTGTCGGCAAGGTGTATCCCCACAATGAATGAGACCTCCCAAATGACTATGGCACTGCAGGATTACAGACAATCTTTGGGATAAGAAGGAGCAGAGTGTGTTTTTTTAAGACAGCAGGTAATTTTAAATCAGAAACAATTAATTGTCCATTGCTTCAACACCATGCAGTGAGCAGTATTCAAAGTAAAATAGCTCAAGCTCATCTATATAGATATATATAGAGTATATAGTGTATAATCTGTTTAAAATCTATTCAGACACACAAAATCTGTGCTGGTAGATAAATGTGCATGCATTTACTCTGTACAGGACCTGGGTATCTGTTACGTCTTTAACCCACCTATGCTGTTAAAAAAAAAAAAAAAAAAAACGAGGAACGGCAAATTCAGAGCAGAGACAATTTTTAAATGGCACTGAATGCACCGTGCCTTACTTTTGTAACGCACAAGGAAAGAATGAGAATAAAGCTCTTCTTTAAGAGTTGCGCTTTTTGACTGGCTAATTACTGCTCACGTCCAGTCTGGGACAGAGCTGAACTCACACGGGAGCCCAGGGCCGAGCCGAAACCTCCAGGCAGGGGTGAGGGCCGCAGCAGAGGAGCAGCAGGATCAGAGGAGCCCGGGGGAGGCCGCGGGGCTCCCTCCCCTGCCCCACCCTTACCTGGGCAGCCTCGGGCAGGGGCCCCACGGCGTTCCTCCGGCGGCCGCCCATGTGGAACTTGGACGCCTTGTAGATCTTCCAGTAGACGAAGAGCACCACGCAGAGGGGCAGGTAGAACGCGCCGCCCGTGGAGATGATGGCGTAGGACGGGTCCTGGCTGAGCTGGCAGCGCTGCTGCTCGGGGCTGTAGGTCTCCCCCCAGCCGAGCAAGGGGGCGAGCGAGATGGCGGCCGAGAGCAGCCAGGTGAGAGCGATCATGAGGTTGGAGATGCGGCGGCGGGCGAGCAGCGTGTACTGCAGGTGCCGGGAGATGCACCAGTAGCGGTCCAGGGCGATGGCCGTCACGTTCCAGATGCTGGCCGTGCAGCACAGCACGTCGAAGCACACCCACACGAGGCACAGCTCCCGGCCCAGCCGCCACCGCCGCCCGGCCGACAGCTCCTTCACCAGGCTCAGCGGCATCACCAGGGCCGCCACCAGCACGTCCGACACCGCCGTGGAGGCCACCAGGTTGTGGGGCACCCGGTGGAAGGCCTTCACTCGCAGGATGGTGGCCAGCACCAGCAGGTTCCAGAGGAAGGTGGCCAGGGTCAGGAGCACCAGCAGGGTCAAGACGAGGACGGTGAAGAAGGAGAAGGGCTCCCGGCCCCTCCAGGCGCTGCCGCCCACCACCGAGGAGGAGGCGTTGGTGTCCATGTTGGCGGACGAGGCGTTGGCGCCCATGCCGGGCTGGCACTGGCCCCGCGGCGAGCAGGGGCTCAGCGTCTCCGCCATGCCCGGGACCGGGGCTCGGCCCCTCACTGCCGCCCCTTCGCAGGCCGCCGGCGCCCTCCCCAGCCCCGCTGCTGGCGAGCGGGAGCCCCGCTCCGGGACGCGCCTCC
>VZRZ01002769.1:855515-904194 GCA_013398175.1 Climacteris rufus | reverse complement strand
CCGCCCCGCCCCAGCGGCCGCCTCGGGGGCGGCGGCGCGGCCGGCACGTGTGGGGCCGCGGGAGGCACCGCCTCCCCGGCTGCTGCCCGCGGCCCCGTGAGGGGACGAGACACGCCCTGCTCACGGAATCACTGAATGTTGGGCTGGAAGGCACCTCTGGAGAGGTCCCGTCCCACCCCCCTGCCCAGGCAGGGTCACCTGGAGCATTTCCAGGGACGGGGCATCCACAACTTCTCGGGGCAACCTGTTTCAGTGCTTCACCACCCTCACAGTAAATCACAGACACATTAAGGCTGGAAAAGACCTTTAAGATCATCAAGTCAACTTGGTGTAGTTGAAGTAGTGTGACAGGATCATGAAGCAACCTGGGTATTATATTTAAAGTGTATTCAAAGCATTATATCTAAGGTATTTGGGAGTGATCCTTTATCCCAGCCTGATTTAATTCCTAGGGTCTTTTACAACCTGATATCAGCATTCCCACTTTCTTTGCGTCCTCTTAGTCTGTGACCAAGACTGTTTCAGTGAGAATTAACAAAACAGGCTCTTTTCTCTTACAGGTCGTATGGTGCTGTTGAGAGCTATCCAAAGGATTTGAGGATGCTGAACATCAGTAAATAAGACTAAAGAAGGTCAGTGAAGTTTGTTTCCATGCAAATAGCAGCACACGTACATCACAAAGTGTAGCAGGGCAGAGTTTGGGGGCAGAACCTTGTTTGCTCACTGTTGAGGTACAGAAAGAGCATTTTTTGGGTCAGAATAGTCCTGTCTAAATGAATGTTGCTCAAATCAATTTTCTTCACTTGTGTTCATGTTCACTGAAGGAACAGCTCCAAGTGACAAAACACAAACCTCTCACAGCACCACTAAGTTACAGCAGGCAGGGTCCAGCTTCCCTTACTGAGGGGTCCCCATCTTCAAAATCTGAAACAATGATGAAATATTACAGAAATAATGGACAATAACTGTAGACAGAATAACCAGGCTGTTTTGCTGCTTAACTTTTCAATGCCACTTCAATTGTCAGATGAACAGTAGAGCAAATAAATCCTTCTCCAGACCCTTAATGCAAACACAATTTCAGCTGTTCTTTCCTACAGTAATTCTAACATGTGTCCTGATGTAAGCCAGCACCAAAAAGAAAAAATCTGCGTTACTTACCAGCTCTTATTATGAGGAGAAAAGGACTTCTGAGTGCTGAATGTCTTGCACTGAACTTCCAACAGGCAGAATCTGACAGAGCTTGTCGAGAAAAGCCTTTTCATAATAACGTTGCAAGTCTAAAGCAGCACCTGAGACAGCGAGACACTGGCAGTTTCATGTTCAGGGGCCCAAATGGGCCAGGAGAAGATCCCTTGGTTTCTGCTCTTGCAGGAAATGATGTCTTTGTCTTGTGTGAGGGTTCCAGACTATTTCTACTCGTAGATTTACAAGCAGATTATGATTTTCACCCTTTTGTTGCAGGCGGTATTAAAGTAGCGCATATGATGTAAAAACCTTCCTTTCCCAGAAGCCATATATCCCATTCCTTTTCTTCTGTTTATTATATGTACATTATATGCCACATCCTGATAGCTATTTTCCAGTCCATATGTCAAATGCATTGAAATGTCCCACTTTTTCCTCCCTCTTGGCTGAAATAACCTAGTCCTAGAATACATAGCCTTGAATAAAGTCTCCAAGGGATTTACTTTTTCTCAATAATTATCCCACTGCTCTCTTGTCCTGTGACTGCAAAGACTTGGGGCTCCTCAAAGATTGCTATGGCAACACTTTACAGTGTCTTAGAAACCAGGGTATACTTTGGAAAATAGAAGAGGGAATTAAAAAAAAATGAGGAGACTTGCATGTATTGATGTATTCTAAATAGCAGAAAAGCAAATATGAATTGCATCCAATGACAAAATAAATAGATTTAAAAAATCACCAAGAAAGTGACAAAACATAAACTACTCTTTTTCTTTTACCAGAACTAAAGGACTTTTTAATTGCACTTTTATGTACAATTACAGTATTATAAACTGCTACCATGTCAAAGTGGACTGAAAAGAATGAAAGTCCTTTTTTAAATTCACTTTTCATTGACTTCAAAAACTACAAGTTTGCACCTTCATAATTTATTTTTTCAGTGAAGTATGGCAGTGCATATCCTCAAACAATAACTGGTATTACCAACCATTTCATTGTTCTCAAAATAAGCAAATAAATATGTGACTAAGGGCTTGGACATACATGATAGAATAAACACTGAATATGAACTAATGTCATCTTTCCATCTGGATGCCTCTGTGGCCTGAGAAGTCTGAGGGATGCAAACACAAAAGGGGGAATGTAGAAATCTCTTATAGTCTAAGAGACTTTTCCCTTTTTTTTTTTGTTCCTGTTGACCTGAGAATTGATGACAACAGGACTTGTGACAGAGCTGAGGAATTGCAAAATCTATTTCCTAGTTCTCGTCACTTTCCCAAACACCATTGCAGGACTCTGTCTTATACTGAACCTCCTCAGACTCAGTCTTGCCATAATATTTTTTCTGTCAGTCTGAAAGTTCCTAACTTGGCATAACCCTTCCTGCATCCTTATAATTCCTGTCTAAGCTCCCCTTTGCTCAGCTGTGCTGAGGTGTCTGTCCTCACCAGACAGCAGCTGCCCAGGCCAGCTTTGTTACAGCTCCCTGTTTCTAAGCACTTCCAAGGGCAGCATGCAGCTTAGGAACAGCTTTGGAGGGTGATGACTCATCCAGATAACATAATTTCAACCCATTTTGTGAAGTGATGCTGTATTTTTATAACAAAAGTATAAAATTTAATGTTACATTTTCCAGAAGTTTGTTTTTATCCCTTAGAGGCAGACTATTTTTAGACCATTATAAAGGGACTACACTGAACTTGACTGTCTTTACTTATTTTCCATTTTTTGTTTCAGATTCAAAAGTGCTATGAAAGCTTCTAGCAGATGCAGTTTTTTTCCATCTTCTGTTCTGTTAGCTCTTCAATAGAAAACCAGCCTCCTTTGTAAAGCATTTTTTAGAAAAGTCAGTTATATAAATCCTGCAATTAATTTGAGAAATACCTAGAAAATTTCAGCTCATGAGAAAAACAAACCTTCCAAAGTCCTTTGACAGCTGTTCCATACTTTTATGACTGCAAATTTGATGGAGAATCTAGATGTCACATAAATGTTAGCCAGTGTTAATGAGAAAATATTTGAAGGAATCACTTCCTTTCAAGTATCAGTTTTAAGTAATTTATTAAGGATGTGAACCACTAAGCACAAGGTTTTAAAACACAAGGCATAGTCAGAAAAGATCTGTATCCTGACAGGAATTAGGTTTGCTCAGGGCTGTGTATGAGATAATGAGCCCTGGTATAGCTAAAGCCAACATGTACCAAGAGCATTTAACCAGAGCTTGAGGAAAACCCAATAGCTCCTACAAATTCACATGGTCTGTCAGCCCCTGATCATCTAAGTTAGGTTATGTACAGTAACAGATTCAATATTTCTGTGATTCTCAACATTCATAGGTGATTGCAACCACTCACAGAGGATCTCAGAAAGCCCTGGGTGGCTCAACATCTTCAGCTGACAGCCAAAATAGAGAGGAGAGTTTGGAAGTTTTGTAACTGTTGTACAAGATTTTGCAGAGACTACAATTTTCTTTTTTCAAATGCTGATCAACTGGGAAGAAATAGTAGATGGTTATGTTTTTCAGTGTTACAGCTTGCAAAAGTGTTTGGGAAGATGGACTGCTATTGGAGAGTATGCTAAGGTTTTTGGTTTTTTTTTGGAAATTGAATGCAGTTCTTAAATTGGATGACACCGATATAGCAAAGTGAATGTGTTTCTGGACAGCACCCTGATTTTCCATTTGTCTTCCCTTCTCCTAATGGCTTCTTTCCTCTACCTCTCCTCACAACTCCATATCAAAAGCTTATCGTGGTGGCTAAGAGGACAAAAACAATGTCATCTCTTCCCCACATGGCTGTGCAATAAAGAGATTTGGCAGAAGCAACATCATGGTATTTATGACTTTGATGCCAGGCAGCAGATTTTTTAGAAGCTAAGAGCATTCCAGTTCAAGAGGCTGGATTCTTATTATCAGGGCTCAACATCTATAAATCTAAAAGCATCAGAAAAAAAAAAAATCAGAATATGTTGCATGAATTCTCCTGTCAAGCCAAGCAACTAAAATCCTGAGCAGTAATTTTCACCCTTCCTGTGAGAGCTTTCTTTCCCTGAGCCTCAGATCACTGGCTTGAAAGCAAATGATCAGAGTATTTAAGGTTTTGGTAGCTTACTTAAATTGAGTCATCAAGCCATACATCAAACAAAAAGGCTAATTACTGCCAAAACATAAACATACTTCTTGTTTACAGGAGACCTCAGAAGATAATATCTTACACAATTCTGAAATATTCTTGCTTTACACTGTCAATAAATATGCCCTCTACCTGTGACATTCACTCTGAAAAATTTGATGGCAACACTTTCTGACCAGTGTTGTGCTTGTCTGTAACTCAGCAGCTTTATGGCACAGGAAACTCGTGTCATGACAAGATTTTTCATGATTATGAGCAGTAGTTTGGCAATGGAATTCTCCTTTATGGGCCTGTTCCAAGAACTGTCAAAAACATCTTCCAGTTCAAGCAGGACAGTTTTGATCACCCCCTTAAGTGGTTTAAAGAGTCCAATTTCTTTGTCAAGGTTCTCAGAGGAAGAAAGCAATTTCTCAAGGCACACAATATTAGTCCCCAGGCCATCGGTCACTGTTATGAGACAAGCCTTGAGAGGGTGATGGCTGAGGTCTATTAACTGCCCACAAGATTGATAACAGGGGGAGCTGCAAAGGAAACCTTAGATTTCCAATCAGTTTGACAACTTTTTGCACTTCTTGCAATACCCCAGTAGAATAGATGCTGCCTAATACACAGATATTTCATCAGAAACTATTTGTCATTTATGATTTCATAAACAAAGCTAAAGGTAATTGCGTCTGCACAAGCCAGGAAGCTTTTAATTCCCACTTAGTCTCAGCTCATGAATTTCTTTTTGGCTTAATCAGGAAATTAGAGCTGACTATGTAGCTACTGCAGCCATTACACATCTATAATGTTTAAGTAAAAATGTTAACTTTTTTTCCTTTGGGGTGAGCTACTATTACTCCAGAGCAATACCACCTATCCTTCCATCTCCTAGATAAAATTGTTTCAAAGAGTTCTTTGTATCAGAAAATGCAAAACAAATATCCCATGGAGGAGTTGTGCAGGTTCTTGAAAAGCCTCTATTTTGTCAGTTTTGCATGTATCAGACTTGAGAAGCTGAGCTCTTACAAAGAAAAAAATTAGGTGGAGCTAAAGGTTTTCAAACTGCTGGGAAAGCAGTGAGCCTGCTGTTCCCAAAACAACTGACAGGTAAAAGCAGCTCTCCCTGAGGCAGGCCTTTGCCTACACAAAGTGTCAGGAATTTTGATGCACTTTTAAACCCAGCCAGTTGTGGCCATGCAGCACATGGTCGGGCAGGTGTCACTGACTCCACATCCCAGCTCTTTTCCTGTTCCAAACCAATACTCCACACTGCTACAGCCACTGTTTGTGCCCATAACCATTCTCTGATCTTCACAGTGGTTTACTGCAGCTTTGCCTACATCTCTTTCAAAGTGATTAATTATGCAGCTCATCTAATGAGTCCCTCAGCATTACTTTTGCTTTGATGAAAGTCAATTCCCATACAGTAACTGCACAGCTGGCAGGTATAAAAACAAGCTTTAAACTGTATGATGCTGTAGATCTCAGAGATAACTCCTAAAAGATGGTGTTAATAAAGACATGAGAACTACTTTGACATCTATAATTTATAAATACATAAGAAAACCCAGAATCAAAGATTAGCACTCAATGAGACAGGCATCACGTTTAGCATTGCTTACTCTTCAGAGGGATTTTGCTATTTCATGGCAAACCCAGAAGCATGAAACGCACAAAACCTGGTAACAAAATTATTTTGGCATATCAGAAACTCTTAAGATCTGACCAATGTTAATTAGAAATCTTGAAAAGCCTGTTAGGGTCTGAAGGTCAGGCATTTCATAAAGAGGGAAAACCAGGCAATGCTCAGTTCCAAATGGTGGAAGCACTAGCAACAGAATGGTTGTATTATCTCTCCCCCCCAAAATGATCTGCTTTCTCCAAGGATGAAAAGAAAGTTCATGATTTTTTTTGCAATACTTCAATGTGTTTATCAGTTTTAAATCTGACATGGTATTTCAGAAGACCTAAATAGTAACAGTGCAATTTATATTGGAATAACTACATATGCTTCTGTATTTTTTACTGCTCCTGGGCTACATTTTAAGGATTAATTAAGGCTGTTTCACTGTAATCACATGGCATCCAGATTTCTAGATTCTGTGACATTTTAGTCTTTGCCTGCATTGACACATGAACACTTTTTAAATACTTGCCCACCACCACTGTAGCCTCAAAAGAGCAGTTACCTATTGCTACAATGGCAGAGAGGTAAAAATAGTATATGTAATACAATTACTCTTTTACCCACCTTGTGTATTCTTGCACTGAAGTCTCCACATCTTTTCCTGTGTATTCCACCCTCTTCCATTTCAGTCTTTCACATTCCTCCTTCAAAATAGCCTTCTAGTATATTTATACTCCATTTCACTTTTTCACTCACTGAGTCTCTTCACCCCCTCTGTCCCAGGCTGCAGTTTTGACTTTGCCCATCACTGGTCTGTTACAGTAAGACTCATAAGCAATTCACTTTTGTAATTTACAAGATACAACTGCAAACCTTTTCACTGCATTGAGGTTACGAAGCATCTTAAAAAACACTACCTGTGCTGAGTGCTTCAATTTATTTAATCTGCTTTTCTTAATTCTTTGCAGAGTACACTAGAGATGACCAGATGGATAAATTCAGATTTAAATTGAACACGAAGGAAAAACAAGTATTTCACTAGTGTCACCATTATATTAAACCAGTACGAATCATGTCCCAGAATTGGTGTAAGAGATTTTATTTTGGACACTGTACTTTTTATACAGATACCATGTGTGAAATTAATCACAAGCTCATACAGCCTTAATTATTAATCCATGGTTCAGTTCTAAAGGAATCTTCCTATATTCTTCAGCATATTTGATGGCCAAAGCACTGAACTCCCTTGCAATGATTCATGTGAGCAAAACCTTTTTATCTCACAATGTCCTTGCATTGTCCAATCTAACAATTTTCAGAGGTATGCATACAAAAAAAAGGGTAAAGGTAAAGCAAATTCTTCTATAAAACCTAAAAATGTTCTTCCTTTCTTTAATAAATCTCTGTAGTATTGACTTAAGGTAATTAAAATGATCGTCTTCCTTACAACAAGTATAGCAAAATTAGCTGGCCATATTCTCCTTTAGTCTCCCTTCCAATGAGTCTTCCTGAAGTGAAAAATAAGATGTTCCCAGGAAAAAAAACAACCTTAAATAGACCTAAAAATATTAATTGGAACTGCCAGATGGTTTTGATCAAGGTAGGCTATTCCAAGGCCACAAGGCCTTTTACTGACTGCAATTAGCGAGAAAACTGCCGGTTGTCAGATTTCTTGCTGATGTGTTTGAAGATTTTCGCTTTGTGGACGTTCTTGGACTTCTGGTAACCAAATCCCCCACCTCCACCTCTTTTCTGTAGTCTTCTGCCATGATTGCTGTTCACATCTGAAATTTTATTGGTTAAAGAACTTAGAAAGGAATCATTTGAAATACTGCATTTTGGGTTTTGTAAGGGTTATTGATGTGAGAAAAAAATAAAATTACACAAAAAGTGGAATTGCCTGATTACAGAGAAACCCAGAACTTTGTGCCTGTGGTTCTCAATACCCCTCCAGCTGTCCCATTAAATTGTCCAAAGTATGATTGTTTCAAATTGCATCCACTGTCCGGTTTGACAGTAATCTAAATACAGTCTTCTACTTAATGTTCTTGCCCCTCTATATGAATTTAAGCAAGTAGATTTCAATTAAAAGAATTTTGCATGGAGGAGAACAATACTTTGGAACATGGATGCATTCCACTATCTGCCTCATACAAAATGAAGCATGTACAGCATGGACATGTGCTAAAAAGAGATGTTTGTGGGCAATTTTACAGTTGTAATATTTGCAAGGTAACATTTTCTTTGATAAACTACTATTGGAGCCTGATGCACTTCTATGATTAATAGCAAAAAACCCCAAAAACTCAACAACAAAACAGCAGAATTTGAGGTACTACAGGAATCTGCACTGAGCATTATAATGGAGCAATTCAGCCTTGAAACACTGCAGTAAAAGGATACTGAGGTCAACAAATGGAGGAACTTTGAAGCCAAATGAAAGGCTGACTTTGGGAAGATCCAAGTTGTGGACATCATAGATCTGCTTGAGAGAATGGGAGTCATAGGCTCTGATGTAAGCCTTGTATGCCTCCTGGGCTGACTTGTGAAGGAAATAGTTCTTCTCTATCAGTTTTTCCAGCTGGTGAGGAAAAAAAATCCCATAAAAAAAGAGACATAAACAATTATAGCTGTTAAAAGTCTATAAATTATATTCAAGCAGATTATTTACTGTGTGAATGGCAATGACATTCACTACTCACTTAAGCAAAACTGCCCTGTGACATCACAGTGCACAGAGAGGTATAAAAACACTTCTATAAACAAGTAGAGGGACAAAAGAACCTGAAGCTGAATTACACTACAAACAAAGCCTCAAACAAAGCCTTGAAAATTTACATAAAAATTAAACTGGGTTGTCCCAAACAAGTGAATCAAGAATGACAATGCAACTGCAGCCACACCATGAAGCTGTGTATGAGAATTAATGGACAGTGACAGCGTGCCTTCCAGCCAGACAACTAAACTGTGTGATTCCATGCAACTCTGTGCACAGTCTTATCTGCTGTGGTGCAAATGCATTGTGGAATCAGCAGGATTAATTCTAAGCCAAAAATGTAGATATACCAGTATAGACTGAGACATTTTATTTGATGTGGGCAAAGTTCCCAATACTCATTAGATTCCAGTGTCTCATTTGATGTTTAACATACATTAATTCAGAATACTAAAAATAAGCTACATTAGACATAATTTCTTCCTAATCATGCTTAATTAGGAACCTCTCTCTGTAAGGACTGTTTTCATTACTTCTTGTACTTGCTATTTTAAATTCATGTTACTGCAAAGAAACTTTACTGAGCTCTTATCAAAATAATTATTCACAGAACTAACCAACAACAGAAATTCTCATCTTCAGCGTTACCTACACTGTTCCACCCAGCTTTGTGCTCTGTGGCTATTTTTGTAGCACAGCAGCACAACTCAGGTTTAGCTGATGCTGGGCTTTATTATAACCATGTATAAAAAATACACATGGACTATATACTAACCTTCTTAAACAAGCACACATACTTCTGAGCTGCAGTCATTATAGACTGCAACATTCTCCATGAAAATTATAATAAAGATATTCAAAGCAGTTGCAGTATAAAATCATGTCATACCTGAGACTGGATGTCTGAAATTTTTGACCAAGAAAATTCAAATTCACTTAGCGGTACCTTAGAAACAAAAGAAGAAATGAAATATCAAAATTATTTACACTGTGTAAATATAGTGAATATGTTTAAGACCTAGGACAAATAGAAAAAGACCTGCTAGACAACAGATTTTTTTTAATACCACGGCTATATCTGTAAAGTGCCTTTACATCAATATGACAGTATTATCACTTCCTTTAAGCTAGAGTAATAGAGATACTCAGTATGACACTGTTTTTTACTACTTTTGCTTTAGAATTTAAACCACTTCAATTACAAGTCACAAAAGATAAGGAGAGCAACCACAAAACTCTGTGCAGTTCTATCCTGTTAAAATTATTATCTTTAGAAGAAGGCTGAACTTCTTTCGGAATTTAACAAAATGAAACTGATTATTGAAAAAAATACAACAGGTTTTGCCTTTAGAAACATGATGCACAGTAAAAACAGTGAATGTAGACATAAGTTTACCCTGGCTTGTTTCAGGTAACGAAGAAAGCCCAGTTCCTCTGGCCGTAGAATGAGCAGAGCGTGGCCTCTGCCATTGATTCCTCTGGCAGTTCTACCAACACGATGGATATATTCCTTTGGGAAACAGGAAGAAGGAACAAGGTCAGTCAGTCTTAATAATCAAGTTGCTTCACAAAAAATACAACTAGGTTAACATGAATATAATGTAATGCATCTTTCATTATTCTTTAAGACTTTTTTTTGACACTGATACGTGGATGAGGGAAACCCAGTAGCAAAGGCTGAGACAGAGCCCCGAACTGAAGTCTTTTCTCTTTTACTGAAGAAAAAAATCTTATTCTGCTGTAACTGAAAATTAAACCTTGCTTTTGGTGTATTTGTCTGAACTTGTGAGTTTTTTGAATTTCAGTAGACAGTTATTCAAATAAAAATATTGATCTTTAAACAAAAATCAAATTTCAGCTGGAAAAGCTGTTAGACTCAGGGATGCACATGTAAAATCACACTCCTCTTGAGAAGCTGTTTAGCTGATTACATTTTATTTTCACAACACAAAGAATGTTTAAAAAGCAATTCTTAAAAAGATAACAAGGGTCTCATCTAGGAGCAGCATTTCCAAGGAACTGGCGAAGGGAATTGATAGAAATTGAAGGCTGGATATGACCATGGCTGAATCCTGAGCTCTGCCAAGCAGCAGTTTCAGTTTTTTTTCTGCAACTATATTTGTAGCTAAGACTTGATTTCTTTCTGTGAAGTTTCTCTATTTCCTTAACTTACCTTTGGATCATCTGGAGGGTCATACTGGACAATCCAGTCAACTTCAGGAATATCCAATCCTCTGGCAGCTACATCAGTGCACAGCAGTATTCCAGATTCTGCATTACAGAACTGGAAAAACGTTGTAGTACGCTTGGTCTGCTTCTGCTTGCCCTGAAAGGAAACAGACACATTGAAGGTGAAAAATCAACTGAAAAAATAACTTGGGACATCTTTCCAAATCACAGTCTTGTACAGACCAAGCAGGGCCATTTTGCAGTGAAGAAACAAAGAAAAAACAAACAGCTCAGGGTTACATGAAGTTGTATCTCTCAGAGGTTACAATGGATCTCCCAAAACATAAAAAACTGCATAAACATTCTTCTCATGAGGACAACACAAGTATTTCAAGTTCAGAAAAAGGACGTTTGCAAGTCTAGCAATATGTTAGACACATCACAGGCTAAAAAACAAGCAATCAAACAAACCCCATACTTTTAACAGTTCTATCAAAGAATAGCAAGAAAATCCCCCAAAGAACAAAATAAAAAAGGACATTTGTGGTCAGTTATAACTGTTTCATAGACTTTCAGTCAATTCTTTGTTCTAAACTATGCATTTTGTGGTTTTGACAACAAATTTACCATACACATTCAAATGTTAAGAATTGGCATGGTAAAACCAAACATCACCATGGCCTTAGAAAAAGCACCAAACACTTCAGGGATCAGAGACTTTGGATTTCTCTGACAACAGCTTTGCTCCACATATTGAGTTTTAGTGCTTGTGAAAGGCAACCTCTCGTAAAAAGCCAGAAATGTTGCTACTCACAGAGCATAAATTAATATGTGTACAGCTGTGGTTCAAAAAATAGCAAGTTTAATTACTGAAGTGTTGTAATTACATAATCTTTGCTTTATCTATTCCTCTACAGATTAATCAAGACCAGTTTTGTGAGCAGGGCATTTGTTTATTAGAAACTGGACTGAAACAAACAAGGCAAATTTAAAGTCAGTAACAGCTTACAGGTATTATCAGATTAATTAAAAACAAATCAATGACTAAGATACTTACATGAATGGCCAAAACAGGCAGATCAATGTAGTTGAGTAATTCATAGTGGTACTTCACTGACATACATGAAGAAAAAAATACCATTAATTTCTTCTTTCGATTCTTCTTGAGGAAAGTGAAGAGCAAAAGGAATCTTTTTTCAGATGGACACACTACATACCCCTGGAAAATTTTAAAACATTGTTTAATAAAAGTAGTAAGGAGCAAGCTTCTGTTTCAGTAATATAATTAAATCAGGGAAGTGTTATTTTGTGGAAAAACCACACCAAATAGTTAAACAGTAAAATACATCTGAAGCATCCCAAGCTAAAAACAAACAGGTGTGTTCACAGATAATACCCACATAATACCATTTGTGTCTCACCTGTTCAAGACCATCTACTGTTGCTGTCTCCTTGTTATCATCAACCCCAACATACAGTGGCTCTTTCTTCAGGGAGATCTTTGCCAGATCTTCCACCTTTCTGGTTTGTGTGGCAGAGAAAAGCATCGTCTGTCTGCGCTCTGGAAAAATATTTATTTTGAAAGACAGTCCCACTTTTCAGAGAAGAATTCAAATAGCAAACACATAAAATCTCTAACTGCAAACTTCTCTGAACAAGTCTTCTACTTTTTTCAAATAAATTCTAATTCAAACATATTGCTACTGACAAAGAGGTGTAGGTCTATAATGGGTTGTACACGAAGTTTATTTCTGTTGTCCCCACCCCCAAAATCCTAACAACTATCAGAACACAGTATTCTTCCTCAGTAAAAATATTAATAATCATTTGCAGTCCAATTTAGACACAAAATGACTTAAACAGAGATCAGTCTTCTAATTCTAACTATAAATTAACTTCCATGAACGCTACGATATTTTTGTTAAAAAAAAACAACTCTGAGATTGCATTTAATACATCAATTACAAGGAATAGCTAAATGAAAAATTAGGAAAAGAAAAAAATTAAGGTAAATACTTAAACCTCTTTAAGATACTGGTCTTGGAGGTATGAAAAAGGTTTGAACTGCAAGTCAGAAGACCTTTTTCATTGTACTTAAATCTTACTAGGAAAAAACACATTTCAGGAAATAAACAGGCAGAGAAAAATGAATGAGAAAATGTAGATGTTAAACTAACAGCATTTTATATGAACAGAATTGTATCTCTAAAGTGCATAATAAAACACTGTTCTTCAGATAAATGATGCTGAGCAAGTAGTATATATTGGCTAGCAGAAAAAAGGGACAGAGCAAGACAACCCTACGATATTCATTTACAGAACTGTAAAAATTAATGACTTCTCTTATAATAATTGAGTCAGAAAGAAGACATAATGTTAGTCAAGTGATTTCCAGGAAAGATAGATTTTTTTTCTTACTTGGTAAAAGTTTTATGATCTGTTTCATTTCTTCTTCAAATCCAACCTCCAAGATTCGATCTGCTTCATCAATTACCAAACATTGCAAGTTCTTGTACATGAAACCTGGAGTGTTCTAGAAGATTAAAAAATTCAGTCAGACAGGGAAAGGAGTTTTATTATGTTTTCATAACCAGATTAGGCATCAATATTGTATCTACCTGCATATGATCCAGCAGTCTTCCTGGTGTTGCTACAATGATGTTGATTCCATTTCCAAGCTTCTGTGCTTCTGCTGATCTGTTACTGCCGCCCATTATCAGACCATAGGTGTGAACATGATGATTCATAAGTTCTTTCAGAACTCCGTAAGTCTGCATAGCCAGCTCTCGAGTAGGAGAAAGAATAATAACACCCGTGCCTAAAAAATACATGAATCAGACAGGAGTAAGTTACAACTCATCCAACCCCCTAAATGGCTGCACTACAGTAGAATTCAGTTGTGAAATGAAGAGCCTTACCATTCCTAGGCATGAATTTCAGCTTGTAGATGAGCTCGACTGCAGGAATGAGAAATGCAAGTGTTTTGCCACTGCCTGTTTTTGCAGCTGCTAAAATATCCCTGTAAGCAGCAACGTTAGGAAAGAAGTATTTAGTTGACCATACAGGAAAAAGAACAATCCCACTCTAATCAATGCAGACAATGTAAAAACCTAACAATGCTTAAGGACCAGTGGAGTTGGTGCTGAGAGCTTGGTAGCAAAGGCAGGTCACAGCAACTGGTCACTGTCTCCAGCACCAGTGTCTTTGAGACACACTGACAACAGGAGCAGTGAAAACACTCCCCTGCTTCCAGAGCACCTGCCACAAGCTTACCCCAAGTACTTTTTCACATGCAACACAGGCATACTCTGTTAACTTGTATTAGTGACTATAAACAAAATACATAGAACATTTGAGAACGTATTAAAAAAACTCAACAGTTTAGCTGTAAAGAGTCACATTTCAGGAAATGACCTCAAGCTGCACCAGGGAAGGGTCAGGTTGGACACCATGAAGAATTTCTTCACTGAAACAGTGGGGAGGCATTGGAAGGGGCTGCCTAGGGAGGTGTTTGAGAAACAACTGGAGATGGTACATGCTGCTCTGGTTCAGTTGACAAAGTGGTGTTCAGTGAAGGCTGGACTTGATGACCTTGGAGGTCTTTTCCAACCTTAATGATTCACAAATGTAGATTGCCAGCAAAATTTAGAAAACAATTAGTGTCATTAGAGAGATTAAAAAGACTTATTTCTTACCTGCCTTCCAGAAGTGGTTTAATACTTTTATGCTGAATTTCTGTCATGTGTGTAAAGCCCATGTCATTTATGCCTTTCAGTGTATTCTCACTGACAGAACCAGCCAGGGAAGCAAAAGAATTGTCTTCAAAAGCACCTAAAGTGAGGGGGAAAATGAAAAATATTTGAACTTATTTCTTCAATTTCATCTGCCCTCTAAGATTAACCAGTTCAAATTGATCTGTATGAAAAAAAACCAAAAGACTTTTGTTTACTCCATTTCCACCATAAAATCCACAGACACTGGCAAAATAGTCTGTATTAATGTGTTCATAAGAAAACTACACAAGAGCTAATAAAAATGAAAATGAATGCTCTGCTTCTTCTGCCAAATCTACTTGCTGGGCACCTACATCTTGCCCTTCAGGGACATCTTCCTTTACAGACAAGCATGTGTATATATAGATTACAAGAACAGTAACTGGGTAAGAGCTGTACAGGGTCACATCACCTGTGTTCAAACACCTGACTTGCAAAGCTCACTTGAAAACTGCAACTTGCTCTGGAAGAGAAAAGCATTAGACATTGTGTTCACATGAGAAAGAGAGCATAAGATACCTGTTAGACCTAGTGGTAGACTGGGCACTTCATCCTCCTCCTCTTCCACTTCCTTCTCAGCAGAGTCCTGCTTATCTCCATCTTCTACCTCCACAGATTCATTTTCTTCAGTTTTTGCTTTTTTGGTTTCTGTATCTACAGTGTTACAGAAAAAAAAGTCAGTTAGAGACACAAAGGTTATGTTAATCACAAAAAGTGGTTCCACAGACTGAACTTCCTTTAGTTTGTAAACCATGTACAAAGATCACGATTTTCCATGGGGGTATAAGGGAGCTGCAGAAAGAGAAGAAAGGTTTATATGGAATTTTCTGAGCCACAGAGCAAAAAATCCTGAAGTTCCTTCCACACAACGCACTTTGCATAGTGAAACAATGTAGCTTAATGTATATTTTATGACCTTTTCCATGGAAACAAGATAAACTGCCCTTAAACAAGTTACCAAGTTCTTTCCCATCTGTAATGCAAACATCAAGTTTCCAACACATCTCAGGATATGTGAAATGTGATGTCTCTGCTGCATTTTAAATACCTGAATCCTCAGAGATCTGTGCACCTCTTCACTGGCATAAACATGACGAGTGTCACAAAAATCAAACACACGAGGAAAAGAAGCTTCCAAAATGTATGTGTGTATATCTATCTACACACATCTGTAGGTATAAAAACATATGCAAATCTAGAAATACTTGTGTGATGATGTTTTTTTGAATAGTTTCCCCCTATCCTTTAGTTTTATAATATACAAATGTTGCCAAAAGCTGGACATGTTGCTAAAAAGCTGTACTGGCTGCTCAGCCAGGCACAGACAGCATCCATCTACCCTGAAACACAGGGAATGTATATGAATAATAAACAAAAAAAACACCCAAATAATGTTATAAAGCAGAGTCCTATGCAACAATTAAATTGTTTGCTACTGACTTAGAATGAATCAGGGCTCAAATATCACAGCTGGAATGAAACAGGTAATGCTGAAGACCTCGGGGACCGGCACACGGCACTTCACGCTTTCCCCGGCGGGCCGGGAACCCAAAGGAGGCGATTTTGGAGTCCCCAGGACTAACTCAGGCCTGGAAGACACGCTGTCTTTGCTGAGAACGCACCAGCTCCTCCATTAGCCACCGCTTTCCTCTTTTTCTTCTTCTTTTTCTTCTTCTCCCCGCCGCGGGATCCGGCTGCGTCCGCGGGCTCCGCGCCCTCCTCCGCCACCTCCACCTCTGGGGCCGCCGCCGCCTCCTCCACCTCCTCCTCCGGGGGTCCCTGGGAAGCCGCCTCGCCCGGGGACGGCACTGAACGGCGGAGAGACAGAGAGAGAGGGGAGAGAGGGAACAGAACACAAACTCAGCCACGGCTCCGCCAGCGCTCAGCCGGAGAGAGGCTCCGCGCCGCCCGCACCTGCCCCCTCGGCCGCCCGCAGCTTCAGGTTGCGCTGCCGCAGCTTCAGGTTGCGCTTGTGGATCTTCCTGCGCAGCAGCCGCATGGGCAGGTTGCTGGCAGCCGCCGGCACCGACATCGCAGCGGCAGCGGCAGCGGCGGCCCCGCGCTCCCGGCACACGTGGGGAGGCCGCGTCCGGGNNCACGGGCGCCCGGCAGCGCCCTCTGGGGGCCCGGCGGAGGCAGCGCCGCGCTGGGCCCGGCCCGGGCACGGCTGTGAGCCCGGACCTGATCCCTGCTCCCTGCTCCCTGCTCCGATCCCTGCTCCGATCCCAGCCCCGCGCCTCAGACACCGAGGCGGGAAACACCTCGGGTTTACCTGAGAGGGGGTCCTATGGCGGAGAGAACCTCGTAGCACCCGTCTGCCCGGTGGTGCTGCCTCCACCCGTGGTTACAGGTGTTTAACTCCAACGGGAGAAAGCGACAGAATCACTGAATCAATTGGGTTGGAAAAGAGCTCTGAGATATCGTGTCCAACCCGTGACAGAACACCACCATGTCAACTACACCACGGCACTGAGTGCCACGTCCAGGCTTTCCTCAAACACCTCCACGGACGGCGACTCCGCCACCTTCCCGGGCAGTTCATTCCAATGTTTAATCACCCTTTCTGTAGAGAAATCCCTCCTAATGTCCAACCTAAACGTGCCCTGGCGCAGCTTGAGGCTGTGTCCTCTCATCCTGCCACTGTTCTTCGGGAGCAGAGCCCCCTCCGCACCTGGCCACAGCCTCCTCTCAGGGAATTACAGGGAGTGAAAAGGAGCCTCCTTTTTCCCAGGCTGAGTCCCTCAGCTCCCTCAGCTCCCTCAGCCACTCATGATCAGACTTGTGCTCCAGACCCTTCCCCAGCTCTGCTGCCCTTCTCTGGACTCACTCCAGCACCTCAGTGTCCTGAGGGCCCCAGAGCTGGACACAGCACTCCGGGTTTGGTCCTCCCAGTGCCGAGCACGGGGGAAGCATCACTGCCCTGCTGCTTCCTAAGGGTGATTCCCGAAGGCTGAAACGCGGTGCCCATCGGCTGCTTCCTGACCAGCAGAGGGCACAGACAGCACAGGGATGCAGCTTTGCCACCTGAAACCAGTAACCAGAGCCTTCTTAAAAACCAGAGACTACGAATTGTATAAGGTTCAGCCTGTGATACCTTACTGTTACACAGAATAAACTGCAGAATAATTCTATATTAAGTTCGAAGTGTTTATTGAATATAATTTATTTTTAAAGCTACTGATGTTAGAGATGAAACAAAAGTAATTTTTCACCATCTGTAAGTGTTGTCTTGCAAAGGTCATATGGATCACCAGGATGAGAATTAAATTTGTTTTGCCAGAGCTTCAGCCTGTGAACCATGTAAGCTTGTCCAGACTTTCACAGACAGGGTAGCATGTCTGGCCACTGGTTCATTAAGTTGAATGGAAAACTGCCATTTCCATCAGCTGCATTTCAAAATAAACTGATCCATCCTCAGCAAGAAAGGCTTTTGATACAGACTCCAGGGGAAGTCAGTTTTACCTGCTTAATTTTAAACAGTTAAAAGTTCCTTACTACAACTCCGTGTAACTTAGGTTCTGGACAGATTTTCTTCCTGGCTGCCACATACTGTGTTTGCAGAACATATTTTTGAGTAGACACGGGTTTGCGCTTCCTAGTCTGTGCTGATTTATATGGATGTGACCAGGTTCACTCTTTGGATCCAGATTTAACCTGGGCAGTGCTTCTTTCAGGAATATGGTCATTGTGCAGATGAAACGTATTAAAAATCTGGACAGGAGGGAGCTGACACTAATACTTACACTGAGGGAGGACAGAGTTATGTCCTTTGGGCATGGCACGGTCTTCATGTTCCCATCTTAACCAGTAGTGCCAGGATCATCACTATTTTTGCTTCCAGCCATGTCATCACACCTCCAGCTCTGCCAAGAATTAGGACCTGGAAACCCTGGTCAGGTAAAAGCCTAAATAAAGAACTCACCCCAGTGTCCATGTTGGGTTCTGGCTGACTTGGCAAGTCTTTGTGAAAGCACATTAGCGTGGCCTGAGGCCCAGACTGATAAACTGTCCTGAGAATTTGTGTCAGATCCCACTGACCAGAATGTCTTGGCTAAAATCAGCATGGCACACAAGGAAAACTTTATAGATAAAAGATCCGCATCTGTGCACACAGATATCAGGGCATTATGTAAAGAAATTCAGAAAATACAGATTTGGTTAGGTGGTAAAACATTATGTACTCCAACATTGCTTTCTCTCAATATCTTGTAAAAATGTGTTGCTTAGAGTTAACAAAGAAGTGTTCATCTCTGGAAATTTCAAAGAACGTTTTATGAGCGTCCTTCTTTTTGTATTTATTTGGTTTTGTTCAAGCTATAGTTGTGGAAAGTCACAATAAAAAAAGAAGACCCAGAAGATAACGATAATATTATTGTGACAGGTCTAGACAATAATTTAAACCACTAACTCATGTTAATAGTTTTTCTCTGAATTTTGGCTTTTCTTAGATAGCATATGAATCCCCCCTAGTACAAGTGTCATTTCTGTCCAATGCATTCATTCCTAATTGCTTGAGTTATCAGGCAATCGTTACTAACAATAGGATTTTCTCAAATGGTTATTGAGTTGTTGTCAAAATGTCTCAAAGTTTCTGCAAATGATCTTGCAGGACGGTTTGTAGGGAAACATATTTTGTGTTAGTAAAGTTTTTATAGAACTGATTAAGTCCATAGAAGATACTCAGATTTTATCTCTGAAGATGAATGTTTCTAATGGGCTGCCAATGTCAGTATTTTATTTCCCAGAGTTAATTCATCCTTAAAACCAAATTTGAAATAATTGTGCCTACTTAGCATTAACTAACTTGTGTTGATTAAAATGTAACCCAAAAGTAGTCATTGATTTTAGTTGTATCATTTGAGGTAGAAGGTGGTAATTTATATAAAAAGCACCAAAATCCCATCTAGAAAAGATCATGAAACAAAAGTGTGTAATAATTTTTTAAATACAAGAGTTCAGGCACAGAGCTGAATTAAGGAAGACAAGTTTTATTTTCAAAAATCAGAGTTTCATTTGGTGTCATAGGTTGGACATGAGGAAATCAACACTGATGTAATTTATGAACATCTGCACCATTCAACTAAAAGTTCTGAACTAGAAAACTCAAGCTGTTATTGCTTAAAGCCATGAATTGGAAAACTGTTCAGAGCTGTCTTTTCATCTTTAACAGATTATAATTTTCCCTGTTAGAGCAAATTTATCTGTCAAACAGCAATACAAAAGGGCTTACTTTAAAATCAGATTTTTTTTTCAAATGTGTCTACCTTACTTAAGAAAACCAATCTGTATATGTACACAAATGATGGATGCAAAGGTATCTACAGAGATAATCAATTTTCCAATTTAATGGAAATGTATAATTCTGAAGTCTGAACTTTGACAGAGAAAAGTTACCCAAACCTGAACTGATACAAACAGCACAAACACAGATATATTCAGATATATATTCACATAGAGAATAGATGACTTGATTTATAGAACATGTCAATGTTAATGTGAATTAGAAATTGCTGGTACAAATCACAGTTTTGTAGGGTATCACTGAATATCACTGAATGTGTGAGGGAATTTAAAGTATGACTTACAAGGAGAGTAAGGCATCCATGTTTGGTAAAAGCAAGGTAGGTTTTCATAATCACATTTTTTAGGGGTTTTGTTTAATACTGCTTTCAAATAATGTCTCCCTTGTGCTATAACTGACATAATCAGCAGTTTGTGAACCCAGCAATACATCTGGATTCCAATCACATCTGTGAGGTTTTTTAGGAAATTTCTCATTCAGCCCATATTGTACAACTTGAACTGAAACCATTGCAATTGTTCTAATGTGTGATCTCCTCTTTTACACACCTAAAAGACCAAAGTTTATAAAATGCCACCTTGTGCAATGCCTTGCAGGAAGAGATGATGTTTTTTTTGTTTGCCATTTCCAAGATAGATATATAATCATTTTATATTTAACACCTACAGACCGTGAAAAAAAAAGTCTTCTGGAAAACAAGGTGCTATACACATTTTTATCCTCACAGAGGCAATGAGAGAACAAAAAAATACATAATTCAAGAGCAGTGCACAGTTTGTAATGTAACACTGGCAGGCAGGAGGGTATCATGAGGATAACTGCAGTGTAAAATTATGCATGGCATGCAGCTGAAGAGTTTAGATTCTGTTTTATTCTATATACTTTATTTATTTATTTATTTATTTTCAATTTGGTTTTGACATTTGTAATTTAAGCTTACAAAATATTTTTGGGGTACTGAGAAGCTGCTTTCCTGAATCAGATGAAATAATAATAATTTTCTGTCCTAGTTTAGGAGGCTGTTTAGAGTTGTTTGCTTCCACTGTTCCACCAGCCCTAGTAAGTGTTGATAAATAGCCTGTTTTGCAAATGACAATAAGAAACAGCCACTCTTATTAAGATGGCATGTAAATTCACAGTATTCTTTCCTTACATATGAACACCCGTTGTTTAATGTTTTCCTGTTTTTAAAAAAGTTAGCAAAGGTTTTTCAAAATGCTGCAAAGGCTACAAGTAGCATCAAGTGATTTATTAGCAGATTAATCAAACTGCAGGTGTAGCAACAGGTTTATAACTTACAAATTGACTGGTTCATAATCTTTAAAACAACAATTTTCTCAGGCATAAAAGGCATTCTTTTTACAGTGCCCTCAATAATTTCAAGAATCCTAGTAAATATATTCCTGTCTCCTAGTTATAAGCAGTGTGTCTTTTATATTGCTTTACCATTTACAGATCTTCATTTAAAATAGCTCTGTTTAAATGATATAAAGTCACAATTAAACTCAGAGTATGAAATCTGAGACAGTAAGGGAAATACTAAAATTCTAAGGCAGTTAATATTCTTTGCAACTCTATTGAAGATAAAATTTGAAGGGGAGGGATATTCTGGGTGTATAGCAGCTGGATGGAGACTGATTGGTGGCATTTTGTGGCTGGAATGAACACAAGATGTCACCCTCGCTGTGGGAGAGCTCCAGCACACAAATGCCTTTAGTTGAAGAGGAAAGAGAACAACTGAGGTTAACTTTTTTTTTTTTTTGAGTTGTCCATCACATCTGTTCCTTCATTTACCTATCCTGTAACACTGTTTCACTACAAAATTTTCTCTACCTCACTGTTTCCTTATAATAAAATTCTCTCATGTAATTTATCAATTTTTAAATTGTTTTAAAGTGGGTTTTGAAATCTGTTTTTTTTTTTTATTTCCTTGAACAGCAACCCTATGTTTCTCATACTGTTAGTGCAAAAGATGATGGAGAATAGAGTGCCATATTTTTCTGAGTTTTCTTCAGTCTCATTGATTTTCATACATTTGCCTAGAAGTTTAAATGCTTATAGGAGGATGCAATTGTAACTATTGTGAAAAACTTCCAGTAAATGTCACATAACTGAATTGTCACATTTCTTCCTGAAATGTAAACCTTGTTGTGCTGAAGAGGTTTTGCTATATGTGAGTTTGAAATTCCCTTTACCTTTACTCTAAACAATACAAAATTCTTCCTTTGAGGAAGAAGGGGTTTAAAATCTTGAATTAAACAGAGCATTAATCAAACAGTGGTATTAACATTCTTCTGATTATGGATGGGGAATGAATATCTCAAATATTTAACTCCTTGAGCTCAGGCCTCTGAATTCAGTAATGCAGACAACAGGTTAAATGTGACATTTATGCTTTAGATGTTTGTTTCCTTGAAGACATGCCAAATGTGGGACTTGTGAGGAAAGAACTCAATGTCTTGTTGTGTTGTAGATGCTCTTATTAACTTAAGTGGTCATTCTCATTTTATGTCATCCACAGTTATGTAATATTGCTTTTTTCGGTTGAAAGTCAGCAGAATCTTGGGGAGTCAGCACTCCAGAAGAGAATGCTCAGTAACTTGCATTATTGGATTCTGAGCTTTTATGGTTCAGGACTTTATAAACTGTGTCAAGCTGTGATAGTTATAATTATTGCTCACATTGGCTTAACCTATCTCGTGTAGTCATAATGCATTAGCCTTTCCAGCTTTCTCTTCCCTGTCCTTTATTAACTGTGACATTTTCCCTTAAAGGTTCAGAGCAAGCATGACTTTATGATCAACTGTAAGCTTTAACTAAACCAATTCTTTTTTCCCAAGGAAGACTTGTAGAAGAAACCAGGAGATGGCAGTCTTTCTTAATGGATCAAGGTTTAATCTGCTGGTGATCACAATTTCTAGTCTTGTGCCCCAGGATAGGCAAAAATTTTAAATGAAGTGAAGGAAGGGCCACATTTCTTGTCTTGTTGGCACAAGAAGTCATTGCATGCTTGACCCCTCTGGTATCTTCTGGAGGCTTTTCTTTTGGGTGTCAGATCCTGAACAATCATACAAATCCAGGGGGGACTGTGGTTCACATTGGCCTTAGTGCAGTTCTCTTACCTGGCTGTTTCAACATACCTGAATTACAGTTCTCTGTTCCCTGGTAACACAAGGAGAAGCCAATGAGTGTCCAACCTTCCTGACACTGTGCCCTTGATCTGAAGGCAGAACATTTCACAGAAAACCAGTTTAGAAACAAAACACAATTCATTCATGTATGTAATCTCGAGACTGTATGACCTACTCTGTCCCTCTGTTAGCTTGTCCCTTAATTTATCTGTCACCATTCTTGGGCAGCTCAGTGCCTACTCAGGGGATCAGGATGGTTTTAACTGCCTGGTGCTTTTGATCTCTGTTATGTAATCTGGCAGAAGGCAGTGTCACCTCTGTTTATAACCCAGTGGGATATCACTGTACTGGTGTATGATTCTTACTAGAGAAATAATTGCAGCATGGCAGTGTTACATACCAGTTTATTTTGAGCTGTTGGCTGCAAGCATGAACAGAAACGTCTTACCTTTCTGTATGTTTTTCTGTAGAGTAAACACCAGAAGCTGGCACAGGGAAGCAAAAAGTGGCTTAAATTAAGTCTTTGTCCCTATTGACACAGTGCAACTCAAACAGAGCTTAGGAAAACCATGATCTGCCTTCAATTATTTACTAGAACCAGTTATAGATTTAATTCTAGCAAACCAATAATCTTGTATCTCTCTAGTCATCATGGTCTTTGGACTCCCAAAGCTGCCTCTCAGCATTACCACTCCTTCCCTTAAACTGCAGTAAGTTCCATGGGAATGGCAAGTGTATAAACACCAAGAGCAGTTATTATTCATAACCACATCAGGCTCATACATTGTTTGACTTAACACTTTGTCTTTTATTGGGGCAAATTGTTGCTTTGTACCTGACAAACATTTCAAATGGTCTTAAACCACCACTAACTGACTAGTAGCAATATTAATAATACTAAAATGAATATGTTCTTTTTGGCAGTGCTGAATAAAAGGAGCAGAAGTAGAAGCTAGCTAATGTTTAGTAAGTATTCTGATTGCTACCTGAGCCTGTTGCAGAACCAAGCAAAGAGGGAAAACCATACATTGTTCCAAATGTCCAGCTATATTCTTACTCATATTTGTCAGCATTGTAAGGGAAAGGTTTTGATTTTTCAAGTTAGTGATAACAGACCTCCAAGTCATATTTTTTTTTGTGTAAAGGTCATTAACCTTTCTTCTGCAGCTCACCATGTTCAGTTTGGTGCATGTTACTCAATATCTTGGCACTGTTTTACTGAGCATTTATGCCTGTAGACAACCTGCAGATGGCTGGTTCTCACAGCAGAGCCCTATTTTTTACTCAGCATGCAGGAAGATGAGCTGTTCACATATAGAAGGCAAATGTTGTTGGAGTTGCCAGGATTCTGCAGGTGACAATTCTGTACATGGTAAGGAGTATCTGGGTATGGGTTTGGAATGTGGATGCACTGAAAGTGCAAAACTCCTTGGTGTGGCAAAACTACTTCATGTACAAGTGACACGGAGTGTATTTACCTAAGTTTATTTTATCTGCGTCACCAAATATCAGAAAGAGTTTACCTTAGCTGTATATGTGACATTTCAGTTGCTAGGCAGCATCACCCTACAGGCCTCTAAAAGCCATGCCAAACATTTAGCTTAATCATTTGCCATGAATGTTTAAAAGCATAATGTCTCATTAATAATCATTAAATCATTGAGACATTCAAAGAGAGATGTTCCATCTTTACTTACATAGTGGTAAAACACAGGTCATTTACCAAGTATGCAACAGCACATCAGATATTAGAATTAACCCAGCCTTATTGGAGGATATACATTAGTCAAAGAAGAAAGCAGTGTTCAGCCATAGTATTCAGCCTAATTTCTACACTCCCCCATTCTCTGACAGCTTAAAACACTCTTATGCAAATTGACGGGTGTAGAGAAACAACACTAATTGTATAACCAAATTATTTCATTGTCAATTATGGGACTGGCTCTCAGAAAATACACACGGAGTTTCTGCCTCTGCCACAGACATCCTGCATGATTGAAATAAATCTTTGTTGCTCAAATTCCTGCCATCTAACCATGGACAGTAACAGAGGCCCTGCATGCAAGCACTCACTTCCAGGAGCAGTTCAAATGTCACATGAGCTCCACACCGGTGCCTTTCTCTCTTCATTGGCTCTTAACAGTCCTCCTGTGCAGTTTTGGAAGTCATGCTGGATGTTTACCTGGGTTTGTAGGTTATAAGGGTTACCTGGTTGAGTTGAAATGCTGTACTTCCCTAGAGTGCTGCTCATACTCCTTAGATAGAGTTCAGTACCCATTGTGTTTGCTTATCCATGACAGCTGCCAATCCTTGACCCAGGTCCAGGGTATGTAGGGGCTCAAAGCTCCTGGTTACTGTCAGAGACAGGGTCTGGCCTAGGGCTGTCCCTATGTCCTTCTGCTAAGCCCTTGGCCTCTCCAGGAGCCTGTCCTTCCTCAGCTTTCTTTGCACAAAACACGAGGGAGTTCTGGATTCAGCTTTCTTTGCAGCAGTTTTTGTGCAGATGCCTTCATTCCTCTTCTGGAGGGTATGGAGTGAAAAAAAGGTTATTTTAAAGTAAGATTAATGAAACGGAAAGGCTTCTTATTTTGTTTTAGTCTCAGAATGACATTGCTTCTATATAACTTCCATCCTTTGGATTAGTAGTGTGCTCTACACTTTCCAATCCATGTATGTAAGAAATGAAGATAATCAAAAGCAAAGAGAAGGAGGCACCAAATCAGTATGGGTAAACTCTGGACAGGGCAAATGTACTCACTGTATAGTGTGTAAAAGGACAATTTAGGCCTTTAAGCCTGAATTACTTCAACCTTGAATGGCATTAATCTGTATTCATGTAATTTCCAAAAAAAGCAAGAAAACCAAGAACCATGGAGTTGTGCAGAGTGCAGGGGGTGGTGGGGATGTAAACACTGGAAGGCCTGTATTGGAACCTCAGTAAGTGCAAAGAAGGTGATACAGGTGCTTTGGTGCTATTTAAAATAAAACTTGATGTATTTTGACAATTCAGACTTAGGACACACACAGATCTTGGCCTCCTCAGAATAGAATGCCCTTTGAAAACACCGTTTTCAGTTACATTCTACATGTACAAAATCTTGCAGTACTCTAACACTGGCTGATGTTGTACAGCTATTTGCTATTTGCTATATATGAGCTATTTGCTCACTCTCAGGCTTTCTCCAGAGTCTGATTTCTTGGGATAAGAATTTATCTGCAAAAGTAAAGACATTTGTGCTGTGCCACAGCATTAGTGTTACCCAATTTTCTTTTTCCTGACAGAAGATAAAGCATTGAATAAGTCTGGTGCTGGAGGTGGTGCTGAGAGACACTGGGAGATACATCAAATTGAATTCCTAGCCAGCCTGGTTTTAGTGTAGAATATTTACATCTTCGAGGGAAGTTAAACCTCACCTCCACCATACACTTCTACACATTTAAAAGTTTTGCAACTTACACCCTCTAGGTAGTTAACTATTTTTAAAAAGAATAAACAAAACAACTGTAAATAATTTTTAATAGCATAATTTCCAACATCATATTATCTTTCCACTAGACAGCATAGCTTTAACAGAGACACAGACCTGTGAGACAGCAACTGTGGATCTGTTAAGCTTTTCTCCATTATTATTATGTGTTTTCATTGGTATTAAGACAAATTATTTAAGTTTCATTTTCAAAACAATTTAGTAAATTTTAAGTGTGAATTATTTGAAAGCTCTCAGTTGCTCTACCTGACTTCTGTGATTTTGCCCTTTTACATTGCAGTGAAGGTGCAGAATGAAGCACTGATCCTACTTCAAAATTCTCTCTCGTTATATTGCTCTTAATGAGATAATATTTATAATTTCAACATTTATATAAATATAAGTTGATAATTTTCTGCTATTCTCAGACAGCTTTAGTAGTATAAGCAGAACTCGGTGTATTTGAGAGATACACTTTGATTAATAAAGAACAAACTAGAGAACTTGTGTGAAAACTGTATAAAGATGAAGATTTTCCTATACTATTGGAATGGAAATAGACTCTTGAGTAAAATATTTTAGGAAACAAATCCAGTAGGGTCCAATTTAAAGAAAAAGTCCACTTACATGGATAAATACAGGTGTCTGACTTTTCCTGTCTTAAAGAATTTACCCCAAAGTTATCAAATAGAAATAATTAAGCAAATTCTTCTAATAATTTATTCTACTAGGATTTTCTGGAGTACATTTTCAGATCATGGATTATAGGTGCATTTCTCATTATCACTAATGAGAATTTCAATGCATGATATAATTTTACTGTGCTATTTTATCTGACTTGTATTACACCTGTCAGTCTGCTTTCTCCTACTATTTCATTAATATTTAAATATTAATATTTAAAGGTCAAACTTAGCCTTCAGTGATATTAAAATATATTACTCAGTTTCATCTGACTTTAGGAGAACATCTCTGGGACAGTGCTCACTAGATAGAGAAAAAGGCAAATCACCATACACTTCTCTGCGTTTTTGATCCATTTTTTTTTTTTCTTTTCTCTCCAGGAGAAACCAGACAGATTCCATCTCGGAGGGCAAGGAGAGAGATTTGTGAAGAAATGAAGTGTAATTTAATGGGAGTGAGGTGCCACTCTTCTTTTTACCTGGAGAGTCTTGCAATGAAGCAGTTGCAGAACTGAAAGGTTTCACAGGACAATGTTTGTCCACTAGAATTTCTCAGAGCACATTTCAACTGTGTGGCATCCTGGAATAAAAAAAAATGTTAAGTTTTTAGTGCATTGGTGTAGTAAAGGCAGTGCTCCAAATTGAGCAGCATTTTTTACACAGATGTAGAGATGAGCTGTGTTTCAAATGTGGGGTTTTGCATTTTGAGCAAAACTCTGTTATCCCAGAAATTGCTTATCTGTGTAAATATTTGTGGCATCAGAATTGAAAGTCATAAGGCCAGGTTTGCAAAGAATTATGAGTACAGGGTGTAAATTCCACAAAACAATGTTATTTGACTCGAAACCATGCTAGTGCTAATATTTTCATGTGACTGAATCCTCCTGAAAACACCGGAGATATTATATGGTCTTTATTTACTTGCTAGGTTTCAGAACTTAGTCTGGTGCTGCAGAAAAGGTGGAAGAAGTCCTGCAAAGAGTGGGATGGATAATCTTCATGGATAATAGAATAATCTTCACTGTATTAAAGCTGCTTCTCTTGTGAATTTAAGGGATTTTGCCATGCAAACATCTGAGAGGAAGGTAAAACCTGCACTGTGCATATGGTGTGTAAATATATTGCTGCCTATAGCCTGCTCTTGCTTGGAGTGCAGGAGTCCTTGCAATATTGGCTCATGTACAAAAAAAAGGGTCCCAGGAAAGACCTAGTACATGGCAAACCTTCTGGACTTCAGCCACTGCTACAAGAGCAAGTGGGATAAGTGGCAGCAGACATCTTCAATGTGCCATGTCTGTCCTGTCAACTCTGGATATTGATGCGGTTGGACTTGTGCTAAGGGACACTGGGGATCCAGCTTTTCCCACTGTCTTCCTTCAATGCCCATCAGGGGATTATGCAGATTCAAACCCAAATTGTGTCCACACAATGTGGGCACAGTAGTTGGACTGAGCACAAGTTTGAGCAGATGTTGGTTATATATAGACACACCTCTGGTGCTGGGAAGCTGTGCAGCTTGACATATTTTATTGTAAAAGACTATCAAGCAACAGGGAAACTATTTAGTCAAATGTCAAATCTCTACCATGGATGTGAAGAGAACCATAATTGTTGACTTCAGTGGAAATAAGATAAATCTCCAAGTGTCTAACCATCTGCCCTTGTAGTATTTCATTGCTTCTGAATGCCAGGCTCTATTTCTTTTACTATGGATCTACATATTGTGCCATGTGAGAATATATTGGTCTTCCAGTGTAAAGAGATCCCAGTCTTTGAGCCTTTGACCCTACCCACTAATGCCTGGCTGTAAGGTGGTAAATTAATGTGGACTCTTTCTTTTGTCTGCAACTTTTTACCTAACATGAACATGTTAGAATGTAAAATTCTTTATCTGCAACATAAGGTGGTGATTATAGCTCTTGCTGTCAGATACAAAAGTAACAACTGTAAATGCATATACTTTTAATAAGAGAAACTATCTTCAGCTGCTTATCCAAACCCTAATATCATTCTTATGAACCTAGACCTATCTGCTTCTGAAGGTCTGATATAAATTACAATTAATTTTGTGACTCTCCTCAGCTTAGTTTCATTACTCAGTGTGATTTTCTGACCTCAGCTGGTGCTGAATAATCAAATGTCCTTGCTGTATTTCTAAACATCTCTTTTGAAACACAGAACAACAATAAGAAAATGCAGTTACAGACACATTGAAGGAAATGTTAAAAGTGGGATGCGATGTAAGTAGCTGATCTTTTATCACTTTTTGCATATCATCAAAGAATAAAAAATATTTTTTATAAGCTAAATAAATCTTCTTAAATTCAATAGCTGAATAGTTCCTCTGGGACAGTGTGTATCGGAAAAAACACCCCTTTCTTTTCTGCTGCCATAGAAACCAAACTTAACCAGGACATGGTAAATACAAAGAGCCCCCTCTGGCTTGCTATTTATGTTGAATATGCATTGCTTTTTAAATAGGGAAAAAGACAATTTCTCAAACAGGTAGTGTGTTTTAGATTTTTAGATTTGTCTGTGTTTGCAGAAACAAGCTTAAGAAATAATTTTTGACTTAGACCCTAAAGAGTCTGCAGAGGCAGCTGGAGCACCCCTCCAGACTTTTACTGTGTAGTCAGAAAGCTCCCACTGCATCCCAGCATGGGGCACATCAGAGTGCTCCTCTTCCCTTGCTGTGCCTTTATCCCTCATGTACCTGTCATGGACAGAGGGTTCTCATTATTTCAAGTGTTTTTTGTAAGAAATCAAACATTTTCTTAGAGTGGGGCAACTGACACAGCCACTGTCCTGCAGCTCAGTTCTTACATGAAAAGGTCTGACTCAGACTTTCCAAAGAAAGGAGCTAGTTGGTGCTTTGATTGATAAGTGTCCATCTGACAGCAATATTTGCATTGAAAAGCAGAAAGTTTCATCAAAGTGCCATAAGATAAAAACCCCACAATGAAGGCACTGAAATGACATATGAAATACCGTCACTATTGGTGTGGAAATTTTGGCAAATATCAGTTGCTTCTTGTGGAAAAAACAGTTGACTAGTACATTTTTGCAAATATCAATACAAAGCTGCAGAAAACTATTTTCAGTTCATTTTAGTGTTGAATCTACTTTCTTAAATCTAAAACTGTTTTTTAATGGTTAAAATTACCTTTTTTTCTCAGTGGGATCCTGCTCTAGCTATTTCTAGAGATAACTTTAAAATATACCAGATTTTAGGAGTCAAAACTCTGCAAACTACTAATAGAGCTATGGACCGACTTAAGAGCTAGTAGTATTTTTCTACATGTTTTGTATATATATCTATATATCTGTTTATCTGCTTTTGGTGCACTGCAAAATTGCACATTACAGATAGGAACTCCAGTACTCTTTTTGTCCTTGACACTGGGGAGATGAGACTGGGCTGGACTGGGAACACGATTGTGTGAAATGAAGATCCATTTGTCTGTTCAGTGCAGCTGTGCTTTTCCAGCCATTTCCTCAGTTTCTACATTTAATTCAAGAAAGAATATATCTATATAATACCAAGAGAGGTTAAGAAGTCTTTCTGCCACTCACTTCTGCTGCTTCAGGAAGGACACCTCTCTGATTGCTGCAGCTCTCTGGAATAAGAAGCTGAAATGCTCATTTTAACATCTGGGAGTGAATCCAAAAGTCAAGGCTGGGTACAGCCCATTCTGCAGAGCTGCAGGGACATCCATATATACATTTTTTTGTGCACCACATGTGGTCCACCTGCACCACTGTAATGCAGAGACCTGGCAAAAAGCACTCTTAGGAAGGATCCTACACTGTTGTTTGTCTGTCAGTCACACAGCACTTCCACAGGGATGAACAGGTGGGTGAAAGCAGCCAGATCACAGCCTAGTTAGTTCTACTTATTTTGCATATCTAATGGAAAGCAGTCAGCCTCCCACAGGCTGGATAATGACAGGGGCTGATTGTCAGTAGGTACAAAATACTGTGTCTATTGCAAGGAATGTATAAATATATCCTGCAGAAACAGCAGGGTGCAACTAGCAATATTGTGTATGGAAATCTGCTGTTCTTTTCTGTAGGGTCTGGGTCAGCCCTCAAGGCTTTGTGCAGGGCATGTGCTGAAGCTGGTGGTTCATGTTGCAAAAAGAAAGTATTTCATGATAGTCTTGTATTTTTTGCCTTTGTTGGTTTCATTCTAGACGAAGCTGCATTTCTTCTCTGACTGTCTTTGTGTTCTCACTTTCAAATACATACCTCTACCTTAAAATGCATGGTAGATCAAAAAATATCTGTGTAAGGATTGCCTTTTCCTTCTCAACAAGGCTGCACTCAGAGAATAATACTTACTGACTAGAGTGACAAGAGACACCTTAGAGTGATTTTTCACTGTTAGCAGAGTGCCTGTGGGGTTTGCTCAGCCAATACCACAAAGAAAAACACTTCTTTCCTTGTCTCTCTTCAGCATTAGACCCATTTGCTAAGTCACAGCTGTGCAAATACACTGACAGCCGGTGTGTTCCTCTGCTGAAACCGGGCACCTCATGTGACCTCCACAGCCTTCTCCTTGCTGAGATGTGCTACAAGAAATAGCAAGCTTTAGATCTCCCTTTCTAGACAGCAAGCCTGTTCTTTCACAGAAAGGCACGGTTTAGTAGAAATAATTAAATGAAGTCTCAGACTTTTCCCAGGTGCTAATGGCTGGGGTGTGGTGTAGAGTGTGGATGCCAGGATTGGTGTTTCTAGGGAAGAAGCAAAGTCAGGGGCGACACAAAGTCAGAATATGGGGGAGGTAAAGAGCTGTTATATCCATTTTATCTCTTTGGTAAATGCTTGCTTGGCCTGTGGCCTGGGAGTCTTTCAGGGCTCGGTGGTACCCTCTGAATTCAGAAGTAACTTCAGGCAAATGCAGGCAGACCCCCATGGCATGGGGCTGTGGGATTAGCAGGTGTGTCCACAGATAAGTAACACATTGACTACTGGGATGTAAGCTTGGGACAGGTAAAAATTAAATATGAAGTTATGCTATTTATATTTCTTCACACTTCAAAATAATGCTTGTCTATATTAGGCATCTACTTTTACTTGGAGCAATGCAGTTCATTAAGACAGTTGCTTAGGCTGCAAAATCAAATGTTTTGATACTGAAAATTGCCAGATTTATGGTTGTCCATGCAACATTAACTGTATGTCCAATGTCTTAAATTATAACATACTACTTTAGTCCTCTACAGGGCACCTGCCTTATTCAGTGTGCAGAAAGGGAAAGGAATGAGGGCAAGTGAACTGACCTTGACTAATTGCCTTGTGCCAGACGTTTTTCCTAATAGATTCCATTTCACTTGTTTTTTATTCAATTTTTCACACAGCTATTGCTAGTCTCGTGACAACAGACTGCCCTTCCACCTGAAGACTTCAGGACCTTTATAAATGACACCTTACCTTTGCGGGCCTTCTGCAAATGAAATATTTCATTATACAAAGACAGCTAGATATGAAATTATATACTTGGACCCACAGGCATCCAGACTCAGCCCAAAAATATAACCTAGATATGTGGCCTCCTGACCTTCCATTTCAATAAAAAATCTTGTTTTCTTCCTAGTATTGATTTTAAATACAAATGTGAATCAGAAATCTATGATCCCTTTCAAGAGATCTGCAGCAAACTGCTGGAATTATATTTTATAAAATTTCAGGTAGAGTCTTTAGAACAGGTAGAAGTAATCAATTAGAACCAGCTGTAGAGGTGTTTATACATTGCTAAGGAACGAAGTCTGAAAGTGAAGTCTGTTGATATATCCAGCAATATTAGTGAGAGAGGAGATTTAAATAGAAGTGATTTTTCTTTTCACAGTAACACCATGTGAAACTACAAGTTGGAACTTTATCTATACTCATATCTTCATTAGAACTTCCTCTCTCTGCTTTCCTCTGCAGTGCATGCACTTGCCATAAATCCTTAAGAAGAGATTTTACTGTTACTCCCACCTACCAAATTCTGTGTGAGTCTGTGGAGATGAAAGTGGGATTGTGACTGCATTCTACCCCAGCAGCCAACAAGGCTGGTTAGGGCAGGACTGGGAAGGTTCTAGATAATGTGAATGCCAGAAGAGCATGAGGAAATAGGTTGACAGTCTCTGTGGTCAAATAGGTTGATAGTCTCTGTGGGGATTGTTCATGGCAACATTCCAGGCACTGTGCTCAGCAAGGTGGATTTCTTCTTGAAAAGGTTAGTGTTTCATTAAGGGCATAAACTACCGATTTTCTGGCCCAGTTGAAAAAGAGGGTCTTTGAAGGTGATAATAAATATATATAATCCTCCAAAAATATATAATAAAAATGTATAAAAAAATCTGATACCACCAAAAAAAGGTCTGGCCCCAGGGTGCTGTTAAGACCTTGGACTCCCTATGTATTCTTTTTTCAATAAAAGCTGTTGTTGTCTCAGGAGCAGAGAGAGAAGAGAATAATAGTAGATGTTCTGGCTGTAATGGAGGCTTGTTTACAGTGTGAAGGATTTATTTACATATCTATGTGGACTAAGGCTGCCAAAATTCCTGCCACAGCGTAACCACCAAAAACAATTGTGCCAGTGTCTTCTCTACATGCTAAGCCAATTTCTTTACTTAGCATGAAGTTTGGAAGGGGATATCCATCAACATGAAAATCTACCATGTAATTTAAGAAATATTTGTCTTAATCCTTTTTTCTTTCTATCTCCTCTCCCTCCCCCTTCCTGTCTCATCCCTGCTGCAGATGGTGTAGTGTTACTGAATGCTGATGAGACCACACCAAGTCCAAGCCCAGCCCCTCAATACTGACCAGCTAAGTTGGCACCATAGCAGCATTTACTGCTTCTGATAGGGAGGAGATCGATGGAGAAGGCTAGTCATGATATTGAATTTTCAAGAGAAAATGTGGCTTTGTTTTATTTTAGTTTGTTTTTTAATATATTTATTCAAGTCCTACCTGATTATATTCCCTCCTCACCACAGCAAAGTCTTCCTGTGTTTAATCATCTCACTCTGCTTTCTGAAGAGGCACATGCAGAGAGAAGCCAAGACCTTCTTTCAGCAAGCAGTGATAGAGATTTATTGTTCATGTTTCCTACTATTTCTGTCCACCTTCATGCCTCAGTTGAAATGCTTTGTGATCCAAAGAAGTTCATAGATGAGACAAGCAGATTCAGAAAGGAAACTGAGGCAGAGAAGGAAGGTGGCATTTTGTAATTAAATATTTGTCTTATTTGAGACATATAAACACCATATTTAAGATTAATCAGTACAAAATTGCTGTTGAGTTTATACTAAAACTGAGACAAAACAGAGAAGCAGTGATTGCTATTAACCAGCAAGTGACTACAAGTGTTTGCCCATGGGTGAAACAGCTTTTCTTCAATAAAAACATGCATGTATTAGACTGAAAAAAATGGTGATCCTTGGCTCTGAGAAACAAGTTCCAGGACTTACGACTTCTAAGTATAATCAATAACATGTAAGTGCTGGTATCTTTGAATTATGGAAGCTTTAAAATGTATAAAATATGAGTAACAATTTCTTTGTGCATTACCAAAGAGGCTGAACTCTTTCACAGACACATTATTTTGGAAAGAGCAATGGCATCCATTTTTTCAGGTATTTCTGTCTTAGAACAGTCCCCAGACAGCAGGAGCAGTCACAGTAATACACTGCAATATAAAGTATACTTTAAAACAATTTCCCTGACTGCCATTGTCAAACACAGCATCAAATGTGTCCTGCCTAGTCACATACACACATTTCTTAAATTAAATAATAGACACCTCACAATTTTGTTGAACTACCTCACTGAAAGATATGTAGACAATTAACCAAAATGGTAAATTCAATAGTCCCAGAATGATTGATGGTGGAAGACAACTCAGGAAATAATCCATCCAACTGCCCTTCTGAAAGCAGAGTCAGCTAAAGCAGATTGCTCAGAATCCTGCTCAGTCAGATTTGAAATAGCTCCAAGGATGGACACTCTACAGCCTCTCTGGGAAACCTGTTCCAGAGCATGAGAACCCTCTGACTGAAAAGGCTTTTCTTGTATTTACATGGAATTTCCCCTAATTCAGTTTGTGGCCATTGCCTCTTCTTTGGTCGCTGGGCACCTCTGAGAAGAGCCTGAGTCCATTTTGTTTATTTCTCCCACCAGAAATTATAATGCATTGATGAGACCACCCTGAGCCTTCCCTTCTTCAGCCTGAACAGCCCCAGCTCTCTCAGCTTCTACTTGTCTACTGAAAACCCATTGTGATCGTTGTGATGATTTGCTGGATCACCATGTCACAGAATCACAGGATCACATGTGCATGTCTGTCTTGCAGAACCCAGAGCTGGGCACACAACTCCAGATGTGTCTTATCAGGACTGAGTAGAAGGGAAGCACCACTATTACTCACAAGTATGCTCTGCCCAAAATGTCATATATTGCAATCCAATCAAGATAACCCAAAATGTAATCTCCTGGTCTGGAAGTGCAAGAGTGCAGCTTGTATTGTTTCATATTTTTCGTTACTGGTAACTGTGGTGTGTGTTCCTCTGCAACTGTAAGCGTCTCTGAGCTTAGTAGCACTTTTCTTTACTGGAAATGTAGTTTTAGACTCAAATCCAAATCATGTATTACAGAAACTTCACATTAGAGCAGATCTATGTCTGCTCCCTGATGGTGCTGCACTGGTCTGTTCAAGGGAGCTGAATTATGCTGAATCAATTCTGGTCAGAAAGAGATGAGCACACCCACTCTACTCCTAAGTTTTATGGTAACTTGCGTGGAGTTCTCCCAAACTGGAGAACAGGCAGATGGTTGCTTAAGCAACTTGAGTTTCTACCTGAGTGCTCTGCTGAGAGGCAAACACTATAAACCAGATCATCTGTATCTGTTTATGTTTTCCTATTTTCCTGTTTTTTCCTTTTTGAGGAAAGTTGAAGTGGTGTGCATGATGCTGCAGTGCAAAATGCTTAAGTTGCTGCTCAATCAAAGCTACATGTTGCTCTAAGGCTTGTGAAAAACAGCATTTACCTTGATCTTTATTCACTACTCACTCGTTGGGGCTGTGCCTGTTTTGCTTCCTGACAGATTTCTCACTAGTCACGTAAGAAATCTATGGCAAATGATTTGCAGAGCTTTCCTTCTAGGTCAGCAGTTTGCAAACACTCTTTCAAAACTCAATTAAAATGTTCCATTTTCTCATTGGCATGAGGATAGTAAATGGCAGAATTTCAAGGCTTAATATGTCTCTCTCTCAGAAACACTTCAGCTTGCACAGCTGTGAACAGAGGTGCTTTATCAGAGATTAGTTTGTTCAGATTTCCTCCTGAAAATTGTTAACAAGAATTTGATTACTATTGTGGGGAAGTAACCTAGAAAATAAGGGCTATTGCTGGCTATTTGCTGGAGGAATCTCTTAAAGGAATACTATGAGTTAAAGGGAGTTGGTGCTGCTTTAAAAGTTCCTACTTGCTTAATTGCAATCTTTTCCAATATGGCATCAGGTAAAAATAGAATTGCAATATGGCCCGCACTTCAAGTTGTTTATGCCTTGTGCTACATCTTATACTTACTGTCTACAGGGGAGATCCACAATGGGAGAGTGATGTCTGTGCCTCTCTTGTGGTAGCCACATATTGCTCTGCTGAGCAGTCCAACACTTTGGAGGTGAAGTGCTCCCCCTCTCCTCCCTCTCCCACAGTAGCTGCAGCAACCATGTATTTCAGCTTGCATCAACCCTGTGTCCCTGGCAGCCTCTACAGCTAAACTGCACGTTTTCATACCCTCACAGCATTGCTGTCAGCAGCCATGGCTTCATCCAACAGTATTATATTGCTCTGTACTGCTCATTCAGAACCAAGGTCTAAACATTTGGACAGACGTGTAGTCCAAAGGTTGTGCTCGGTTGGTCACGCTGCCCTTCAGCACTCAAACTGTGCTTTTGTTGAAGAAAAAGTCTTACTGGGTAGAAAAAAAAAAGAAGTAACTTTCTGCTTTCCTCTGTCCTTCACTGTAAAGAATAGGACTGCCTCCTGCTTACCCCAGCTCCTCTCACCCAGATATCACTGATTTTCATATGGCCTTCCTCAGTTCTGATACATCTTACCCCAGGTTGATTATGTTCAGCCTTCCACTGGTATCCCCTGGATTGTTTCCTCCATCAGAGAAATTGTCAAGCTCATCACTTCTTGCTGCTCTGTCTGAACTTTATAATTAACTCTAACCTAAGGGCTTCTGAGCCTGAGGAGCTCTGCTTTGACCAGAGTGGGTTTGCTCAATAGGCTAAGTGCAAATTTTCTGAGTCTTTCCTGGTACCTCTCCAGCCTAGCTTATCTTTGCATTGAGCTCCCTCATCTATAATTAATACATGCCAGAGATGAATCTCTGCTATGAAATTTTCTTATGAGGATAAGTTCTTCCATGAAAATATTTATCAAGTTCTGCTCACCTTGACCATAGCAGTGAATTCCTTTGTTCAATTATTCACAGTCCTGTGAAGGACTCAAAAGTTCAAATAGCATTTTAATCACAGATTGGGTGGGATGTGCCACAGGCTTTGTACTTTGAGTCTGTCTTCAGAAGAATTAAAGCCTTTTTTTTTGGTGGATGTATTTGGAAGGCTTTATTTTGATTACTTGAAGAAGATAAGTCAATGCTGCCTCAGAATTACATTTAAATATATGAACTTTTGGTGCAGGGATATTAATAACCTTACTTTTCCCACTGTGCTTAGTCTCTGCAGCTTTCACTTACTTCAGAGAGACTTGCAGTCACCTGTACTTCCTACCATAATTTTTGAAACTTTCTTGACTCATCAGTTACAGAGATGGGAGAATGAGTCATATTTTTCATTAATGACTTGTGATTTTGAATATGTTAAAGCTTTAATTTCCAGAAATCTCACAAGAACCCTTTTAATTTGCCTGTCTTCCCCCAACCTCCTACCTAAACAACATGGTCAAAGATCTTATTCTGAAAAGTCAGGCTTCTTTATTCCCAGGTTTCAGATTAAAACTGAAAATGCAAAGTTCTGAAAAGAGCTTGTTACGCACAAAGGTTCTGGTAATGACCCCTTTCATTTGATTTCTTCTTCAGCATCCCTCACAATTCACTCTGCCACTCCTGTGAAGCTGATTCTAGTGTTTCCATCCCATCCTACTAAATTGAGAAGAATATTTCTATTGATTCAGAAAGCAGGAGGATTGAGCTCTAGTGCATGCTTTGCTCCACTGTGCCAGGGAGTGCCTTATAACCAATTTATAGCATATACAGCTGTAGTTTAACTGAGTGCAGTTCCAATATCTGTTTACATCAAGGGTAATATTCTGACACAGAGAGTTATTTTATATTGCTATAAGTGATACAGTCTGTCTGGAAATTAAAATTATTTTTTTTTTATTTTATTTCTACTGCAGCTACCTTAGTAAAAACCAATCAGTTTAAGAGCATCTCTCTGACTCACCTGAGCTGGGTACAGCTGACAAAGACACCTGCTTTCGGCACAGAGATAGAGCCATTAGGTCATCTGGGTGATCCTCTTCTGTGCTTGTAGAGCTTGTATTTCCCATTTTCAGTATTCTGTCCACTGAAATAATATGACATTTAAAGAGCTATGGTGAAACCAGTAGGATTAAAAGCAGTGTTTGCAATTGTGTATTTTCTGTTTCTCTTAGACTGAGACTGCTACTGTGCTGTTTCTCAGTTCTGAGTTTCTCCAGGTCCAACAATCAAATGGGCAAGAACTGTCACTCTAATAATTATTTTTTGAAGGCTGTGCTAAAGGACTTTATCAGTTTGATTATACTTAGCAATATACATTTAATCCAAACAAAAAATAAACTATGATTTTTCCTTGAACTAAAGGTGAAACCAGGCTAGGTCCCCTTAGGCACCAAAATGTTACTCTGTTTGCAAGCATTTGGAAAAAAGAGATCTCCAAATGTGAATCAGCAGCTGTTACTCTCCATCTTGGTCATGGATTGTCCAACACAGAGAACTTGGAAGGTGCTGTTTCATTCTTGTTCCTTATGCTGTCTGGACTTCCTAGTCCTATAGATGTAAAATCCTGGGAGGTGATAATCCATGCCATGGAAATGAGGTTTGGTGGTCAGCAGAGGTAACCTGCGATCAATCCTGCAAGGGCCACGTGTGGAACTGGCCAAAGATCTTATCCCCTTGAGCCCAGGAGTTGCTGGTGCTGTAATGCTGCTGCTCTACATGCTGTAACTCTGCTGGGGTTTGTCATGAAGGTACTGATGCAGGGCAGGGCAGACAGAATGCTGGGATGGAGGTCTGGGCCTGGCAGGGAGGATTGGATACCATTTCCTTGTGTCCAACAGGACTATTCCTCTGCTTCTTGGGAAAATGAGGCTATGTAAGGCATGTAGCCTTAAAAAAATAAGTGTACAATCCCACAGCTCAGCATCTGCTGGAATATCCTGTGTCCAAGCAAGAGCTGCCAGTTTTCCCTGGCTTGGCATGGAGCTGTTGCATTGTTGTTTTCCGCAAACATGTGCCTTTGAAGACTCCCTCCTCCCGGGTACATTCCTGTGCAAACACAGCAGATCACAGGGCTCCTCCTTGCTCCTAGGCATGACTTGGGCTTCCAGCTTGGCTTTCAAACTGGCCTCAGTCTCCAAGAGAAGGCTGTGAGTTGTGCTGCTGCTGCCACGGGCTTTAGACAATATTCCACGTGCAAGGGTGTGCTGGTGCTGGTGATGAGAGACGTGGTGTGGGCTGTGCCTGCAGACCCATTGCACCTGTGTCCTATTCAGGGGGTGCCCATGGGCTAACCGGAGTTGTGATCTTCCTAGAAAAAGCCTCCCGCAAGGGAAAAACTTTTCCAGGGGTCTCTGCAACCTCTTGGAGCGATGGGTGGTCTCAGAGGGTGCAGCTGCTATGGCTACAAGTGATTTCAGCTCATAGTGATTTAGCTCCTTGTGAGATCAGCTCAGTAAGAGACCACCCGGGCAGGCCTGGGGATGGAAAGAGAGACAAGGGAGCCTTAGTGCAGTAAATTCCACAGGTAAGCTTTATTCAGCCATCCCTGTGAAGGGACCTGACTAGGCTTTCCCCTGAAAGTCAGGGGTGCTCACAGGGGGTTTATATGGGGAAGGCAGGGTGGATGGACATCAGTTTAGCCAACAGGATACAGACTATTACCATAAAAAGAGCAAGGCATGTTGAGGGTAACCTCTGGTCACCGTGAGTTTTAGGAGGGTTCTTATCTCTGCGGATTTGTCCTTCAGGCATCTTTCCTCCAAGGGAGAGCAGAGAGCTCCGGCGCCAGTGGCTGGCAGCCCTCCACACACCTGTAGATAGATTTCTGCCTGCAGATACTGAACACACAGTCTGCATATCCAAAGTGTCATGAAAAGATGTTAGCCTTTATTGAAGGCTGTGCTTGAGAAACAACTAATTACCATGTAAAACATAAAGGATAAAATGGCAGAGATTGGTGCTTTGCTGTGCTGTAAACTCGGTTTGGAAAAGAGACGTTTATCTCAGTTTTGAAATGTCTAGTTCCTCGCTTCTGTTTTCTTCATTACAGGAGGAGAAGAAAATGGGAAAATGATCAGAAAAGTTGCCTGAATACATTTTAATAATAATTTTAACATAAAAAGAGAAAAGTCGTAATTTTGTTCAAGTAGTTCATCTCCATTCAGACAATACAGGGGTTATTGCAGAGCTCATGCCTTTGATTTCTTACTTTACTTTGGCTTGTGTACCAACCAATTCTTGTTAAATATTTATGGACAAGATTAAAGACTTTATAAAACTTAGCAGCTGGCAGCTGTCCTCGCCTAAAGGATAATGCAGAGTTTTCATTTTAATTGGATAACTACGTGACTGAAATATGCAAACCCCAAGGGAAATACAGAATTGAAATATGTAAAATATATTTTTAAAGAAAATACCCTTTTACATTTTCTACTTTTCTTTTCCTCTTAGTAGCTTTTATCTGAAGGTGAAATTCCCATTTCTTTTTTGCTTCATCCTTTTTAAACTTTTATTTAAAGTTGGTTGGTTTTGGGTTGTTTTTTCCCCACAGAAGTTAAACTTTTTAGATGGAGTTCCTTCTGTTTGTTACAGGATTAATATGCCTGTATCCTTTCTTCTGAATTTTTCCTTCTTTCCCTACACTATTTCTGGGTTTTGTGTTCTTAATTACTGCTACTATTATGTTAGTGGGAATTTTTATGTTTCACCCCTTGAAGATTATCTGTCAACACAATCTTATAGCCAAGGTCTTCCACATTAGCTGCTTATACACAGACATTCTTCTCCTGTCTGTCAGTACCTCACATACACCTTGTGGCCCAGCTAAAAGAAAGGGCAGCTGTAGCTGAGCAGAAACAGAAGAGCAGATTTCAACCCTTTTCCCCTTCATTGCTTCTGTTTTTCTAAAACTCTTTTCTTCACTGTCTTAAGCTGTCCTGTGGCTTCTGAAGTCAGTAGGGCAGTGGTTGTCTCTGCATGAGTATCTGCATGGAGAGTGGCAATAAAGGGACAGCAGTTTCTTTACCCATTCAGCATCTCATACTGCAGGGGACCCATGTACTGAAATAATGCAGTTCCTGACCCCTCATTTTCTCCCTGCATGGATGCTCTCATACTTTTCTTCTTAAACCCACTCTAAGATTAGACCAATTTTCTTTAATACTCTTCCTTATTTTCAGATGTCTGTGCTGTACCATCTAGCTTGTTTTCACACTAATTAAGATAATTAAGATTTTTTTTTAATTTTAGAGTCACATGTGTTTATCTGTATTCAGTTATTTTGTCCTAAGTAATATTTGCCTAACTGGTCATGTCCTGATCAGTTTTTCACAGAGTCATAGATTACCAGGTTGGAAGGGGACCTCAAGGATCATCTGGTCCAACATGCCTTGGCAAAAGCCCAGTCTAGGCAAGATGGTCCATCACCATGTCCAGCCAAATGTTCCTTCATCTCATTGTAACAGATAACAAGAATCAACAGATAGTATTATACTAGTTATGATTTATTTTAATAAACTATATCATAAATGTGTAATATCTCCTAGTTCAATTTGTACTGAGATAGTACTCTTTGAATACATAAGGGACTCTTTTCAGAAGGTGCAAACAAGTTTGGCTGATCTTTTTGAAATTATAAAAAAATCCTTTAAAAGACTTTAAAATCCAGTGCTGTATTATTAGTGTTATATTTTTTCTGTTCTTAAATGTTGAGCTGGAATCTGTAATGCCAAAATTGTTACTTGGGCATGAGGATCTTCAATAGCCATGGTTGAACATATATATTGAAACAAAAAGAAGGCACTCTATACACACAATTTCTTAATTTCATAATAATTTTAAGTGCTACAAGTAAAGTAATCCAGCAAGAGTCACATTTTTACTCTTCAAATACACTTTCTGTGACAGCTCCATGGAGAGGATAAGGGAGTTATGCTGGCTGAAGTGAGTTTTCCATTAACCCTTCTGTTTGGTGTTTTGGTTATAGGATCCTTGCTAGTTATAATGATATCTCTTTCTTATGATAAAAACTCTTTGTTGTATATAGCTTCTGAAACCTCTTACTGCTGGACATCTAATCTAGATATGACAAAGTAATGAGAAAAGTCTATTAGAAGTACTATCTTGAAGCTCTTATGACATTCCACTCTGGTTTTGTTCTGTCTCTCAGAGTTCTTGGGCTGTGTCTGTGTCTGAGAATGCATGAGTAGAAGGCAGAAATTATTTTTATTGCATTTTGGGAGACTCCTTCACTGGGGTGCATGGACTGGAGAAGTGTGCATCTCAGGAATACCTAAGCTACCAGGTTTTTGATCATGCTTGTGATATCCATGCCCCCTACTCCTTTTTTAAAAATTCTTTGCTTTTGGCAGAGTTTTTTTGAAAAAGGAAATGTTGAAAAACACTGCTAAAAGAGTTTAAAACATATGAAAGTTTTTTACCTTCCTCAGTTGTGTTTTGTCTGCACAATTCAATCTGTTTCAATACTGTAGTCTAAGGAGGAGGAAACCTGCAAAACCAAGAGAAGTAGGGAAAAGCAGAATATTGGTTACTTGTCAGTATAAGCCGTACATGAATTAAGAAGAATATTTAGTATTTACCTGGTTGCTGCAAGCAGAATCTCTGTATTACTGTGACTCACATGTTACACGAAGGACTGTAACACACTGTTGAGCTGAAAATAGAGTTGTAGTTAAGGACTCCATAGAGGGCTCTGTTTTGCTTGAATATGCTTGAGAAAGGGGTATGGTAAAGGTCTCTGAGGTACACAATTGGTCACTCACAATGGCTACACAGAAAAGAATTTGTGGGTGCTTTGCAGAAAGAAGATGCTGTGATGCTGATTAACTGCAATTCCTCTTGACTCAGCCTGTCTCCAGAGCCTCAGCTCTCCAAATCTCTGGTTCAGTCCCTGAAAGACTCCAGTTTTATCCTGAGGGATGTCTTCATTCCCATCCTGTTCTCATAACTCATTAACTCAGCAGCTTGTAGGATTTGGTGCCAGCTTGTCAAGATCCAACAACAGCTCATCCTCTGCCCTGCCATTGCCTTCCAGCTGGCATCTGTACCTGCACATCCATGCCTTGGCTGAACCCCACCTTTGCAAATGGGACCTTTAGTTTCAGTGTTACTGAACAATACTCAAACCAGGAAAGAAATCCCTGATAACACAGCTTTCCCCCCTCCTTTCAGAAGTTCTTGGTCAGGGTGAGTGCAAATACCTTTTCAGAGATCAGCTGTCTGCATGTGAATTGTCATCTCTGAGGACACCCCTTTACAGTTAAGCAGTACTTGGAAGTGCTGTGGGAAAACCAGATTCAGGGCTGTTGCAAACAGCTCTGGTTTTGAGTCGTGCAGTGGAAAGTACTCTGAGAAGAGAAATGCCAGCATTGCCTGGGGATGGGTTGCTCGCAACAGAGAATGACCCCTCACCACAGGACACAGAGAAAGGAGATGTGGTCAAAAGAGGAAGTAATCAAGTATAAGGGAGACTTCTCAGAAAAGAAAAGAGAAAGGAAAGAAAAATACCAGACGAAAAAAAAGTTGGAGGGATGAGACTTCCAGAGTTGACAGAAACGTAACAAAACCTCATAAGGAAAAGCAGAATAGAGAGACAAAAAGGGACCAATGAAATTGAAAAATCCCACGTCTTGGGGAAGCCTTTTTATCTGCCATACAGCCTTCAGCCTACAACAAAGTTGCCTGCTGTTTAAAGGAATGACATTGGAGCTTACATGACCCACAGCAAGACTTAAATGAATTTGATAATAAGTGGGTCAAAGGAAAGAAAAGAGGGCGAATTTTCTGTTGTCATTAAAACCCTTACAAATATACTTTAGTTTTCTCCAAACTCTCAGCTTTTGCTTTTTTTCATTTTTACATTTAGGATTTAATTATCAGGCAAATTTAACATATTTCTTTTTTTCTGATTACTCAGATGGGAAAGCAGGACCTACTTTTTGGCTTTTAAAACTTCACACTGAATCTCCTTTAGGGCTTAAAGAAACTTGAAAAACTGATTACTTTTCTGTTGTCACCCTTCTTCCTTCCCCTACCCTGAAATTTCAGTAGGCTTTTGTCACTGTACATTCAGATTGAAAATGAAAAAAGCAATTAGAAGAAATACAGCGTGTTCCCTTGGGTGCCCACAACCTTACTTATCTGCAGCCTTTGGCCTTAATAGCAGAAGCCCAATATCAGCTTTCTGACACAGTTTCCAAGGATTCTTACGCATAATAGCACTGGCATGGGGAAGCTTCTGAAATGAGCCAGGAACTATGACTAAAGACCCTCCTAAGGCATTGCCTTGAAAAGCAAGCTCAAGATGAGGTATCTAGTTGCTCACAGTTGGAACAGTGACATTTAAACTGTATAGCATGAGTTTAATCAACCCTTTTTGGTTTTTTTTTTTGTAAAATACATGGCAAATTACATGCAGGACAGCTCGATTTTTGTTACTGTCAAGTTATGTTTTATTTTGTATTTCTTAAGTGTCCAGCAGAAAGTGTTCTAAGTGCTTTGCAGACTGAAAGAAAGATACAGTGTTAGTATCAAAGGCAATACCAGCAAAAATAAATTTAGCCAAACACAAGACCATATCCATTTTGGGCTTTGCTCTTCTGGACATTAGTTTTATATCAGGGAATTTTTTGTCCTGAAAGCTGAAATAAAACAAAAGAGTAAGTAGCAGACTGATGATGAAGCATTCCTTCCATGGACAGTAAAAGGCAGAAATAAAAAAACAGAATTTGGAGTTACATGTCTTTATCACCCCCAAAGGATCTGTGGGGAAGAATATGGGATTTGGAGAACAATGTTTTTATCTGTTATCTCTCATTTGCTGGGAGCAATATTCCCAGTTCATGAATATTGCCAGCTGTATTTCTCAAGTGTGCAATCCAATGGGAGTGCAGAGACTGAAAGTGTGCTTCACCTTTTCCTCACTATCTCTCCCTGTTAGGATTAAGCAGAAGACAGTGAGATTTGCTTTCCCCTCCTTTATGTCTCCTGGAAAAGGCAAGGTCTGAGGAAAGCCACAGACTAGCAAAGCTGTGGGGGCCTTATTCCTTATTTTAGTCTTTTGCAGCCACCTAGGGTTAGACTGTTATCTGGCATAAACAAAGCAAGGCTCCAGAAGTCCAGATGCAAGTTAGCTTCTGAATGTAAATTCACTGAATACTCCACTGGCCATGAGACAGCTTCTGCAAAGAAAGCAGTTTTCTGTAGAAGTATCTTTGCCAGGTGCTGGTTTCCTAGTAGGATTCATCCCTCTTTTTAATACTTGCTGGTGGCAGACTGAAATTGTTTGCTATAGATTAAGCAATTCACTGGCAGCTTTGAAGTCTGCAAGGTAAAAATCATATTTCATCATCCATTCCAGATGAAGAAATTAGTTTTTTTTTAAATAATGATGTTTTTGCTCTCTAATTGCTCTCTCTGGCAGCCCAGACTCCTAATCAATAGACAGACCAGTTCTATGTGGATGTGGAAGAGTTCCCTGTCCCAGAAACAGGAGCAAAATAATTGCAAGGTGAAGAAAACACTTTAATATCTTAATTCTGAAAAAGATTATTTATTTTTAATGTGCTCAATTTATATTTTGTGGCAGCTTGTCTGTTCACTGTCACCACATGGTTTTTCTTGCACATGAATCTGACTCTCTTCCTAACCAGGGGTCCAAGGTGGTCTTGCACAGCCTTGAAGGTCCTGCTGCTGGACACAACTGCACTTGGCAGCTGCACTGGCTGTATTAAAGTTGGTTTGGGTAGGTCTGTGTGTGATACATGCTAAAGTGCTGAGGTACTTTGCAACTCTCCAGGTGGAGCACTGTGTGATTTGATGGGATTACTCAGCAGACCACCTTGCTCTGTGGCAGCACTGTGGCTTGGGCACATGCCCTCACAGCTCCTCTTCCTCCCCAGCTGGACTGTCTGCCTGCAGGGCTTGGACCCAGCCTGAAAGAGTCAGCAGGGTTGTTGCACTCCTGACATTTATCCTCCCTCTAGGCAGTTAGGAAGAGGCAGGGATATGGTTATAGATTTTGTTTGCTGGCTGGAGCACTGGCAGCTTGGCAGCAGATGAGGTCGGTATCAGGATCAGAGAGCTGTAAACCACCTGTCAGGAGGAAGAGGTAGGAGAGGGATTATGACTGTGATGAAGTGCAGATTATAACACTACCTGTTATTTGTGACTGTGCCTAATGACAGGATGCAGCTCTGTGAAGGCTAAAAAGGAAATATATAGCCACAAATGTGTGCTGGGGTGTACATCCTCACATTCTCTGTTCAAAATCATTGGCATAGGGGTGTCAGAAGAGCTCGTTTTAACCCAGAAGCGAGGCAAAGTTGCAGCTGGGTGATTCCCTTCCTCCTTGAGCGTAATTTTTTTTGTTTTGTTGCAACAAATAAACCAGCAAAGTTAAGCAGGCTGGAGCTAATGAGAGGCTACAGGAAAGCAGCATGTGAATGATGTAAATGTCTTACTATGATAAGATGATGTATTTTCATTAGGTTGGAACAACATTGACAGGGCAGCTGAAGGGCCCTTTGGCAATATGAAGGCTAATTACTTGCCATGAAGAAACGAAAACTTGTCAAGGAGGAGCTCTGTCATTGCTCAGTTCAATAAATCAAGGCAATAAATCATACTCAACAGAGTCCCTGTGCCATTTTAGGCTATCTGTAATGTGTGTGGGAGTGAAGAAACCAAATGCTGAAACAAAGTGTCATCTCAAAAAGGAGCTGATTTTATGTAGTTTATGAAAAATTATAACCAAGCTTGGGTTTTATTAGTTTTTTTGAGTAATGCATGTACACTGATTGAGGTGGGGAATGGTGAAGAGGGTGCATCTGTAGATGAAATATAAAGGGAAAATGGAGATGCCTGAAAGAGGTTTATTGTTTTCTTTCTTAGGTGTTCAGGATACAAACTTTGAACGTGCTACTTTGTTCTGATTCCTCATTTCATGGTACAGATTAGTTGGTCAGGAGTGTTTCCAGAGGTCCAAATAGCACCTCTGGACAAACTAGTTCTCAGGGGGAAGTGGTGCCTCTGTTTTCTGGTTGCCTTCTGGATCAGAGGACCATGGAATATTAGTCTGAGCTGGACACTGCTGTTCCAGCTCTGCTGCCGACCCTCCTGACCTGGGGTAATGCTGCAGCTCGTGCTGTAGCTTTTGGTAAAATGATGGCAATAACACTTGCCCTGCTTCTAAACTTACCTGGAAGCTAGATACTAAGATACTTCATAAAAATTAGTAGCTAAACTTTCTTTATTGCTGTTTTTGTTGTAGAAGAGGCTTTAAATCAGGATATCTAAATTAGCTTCACTAGTGTCACAGAGCTGAATTTGATTCAGACTCGAGCAGGCTACTGCCACTGCTCTGTGCTTGTTCCCTGATCTGATTTGCAGTTGTAGATGTTCTCCTAGGAGATCTGAAGAAGTCCTTTCTGATCTCTCTGAGGTGGTCACCTTCTGCTGTGTCTGCTTGCTAGTTTCTAATTAAAACAAACAATTTATGAGTTCAAAGGGAACTGTTACTCTTGCTTGGTTTTGGCTTTTACTTTCATATTTGTTCTGAATGAATACCCTATGGTGTATTGTTTTCCCTGTCAGTGGTCACAACAATTTCATGTCCTCACAAATTATGAGTGTAATTAGTATGTAGAATTCTTCTACTTTAGTGATAACATTTATTTAGTTGTTTAAAAAATTGTTATGCCCGGAGATGAGAGGATCTGGGATTAAAAGTAAGTAAAAGCTGGAACTGTCAAAAGCAGATTCAAGAAAAGTTTCTTTCTCCTTTTTTTCTTGACTTTTAAATATAATAAATATTATTTATTTCCCTATTGCAACAGAGGTGAGATTCCCATGGCTTTTTAAAGGGGGGTATGATAGCTGTCAAGTATTATTTGTTATTGTGTTGGGAAATATTCACAGCAATCCATTCCTACACACTCCCATCTCCCTTCGAGAGGAGAGGAGAGGAGAGGAGAGGAGGAA